>JAVTVY010028499.1:0-10929 GCA_036873755.1 Hanleya hanleyi
CCTTCTACATTGTGCCATGAGATTGGCAGCTTGTTGAGAAAAGCCCTCCTGACGTCGAGATTCGATGACAGATTCCAAGCAGTTAGTTTGAACATTGCTGGATTGTCGTGAACTCGACGCCCCCGGCATTGTGTGAGGAGATCTGGACGATCCGGCAGAATGCGTGGGTAGTCTACGACAAGATTGAGGAGACTTGTGAACCACGATCGTGTCGGCCAGAAAGGAGCGATTAGAATGACTCTGCAATTCTCGCTCTCGATCTTTTTGAGAACCATCGGAATTAGTATGGTCGGAGGATACGCGTAAGCGTACATTCCTGACCATGGAACCGCTAGTGCACCCACGGCGTGCGCCGATGGATCCGGAAACGGGCTCACATATATTGGGAGCTTTGTGTTGTCCTTCGTGGCAAAAAGGTCTACGTGAGGAGTCGACCACTGAAAGAAGACTTGTCTGAGTACCAAGTCGTTCAGCTGCCATTCGGTCGGACGGACTCTCTGTTGACGAGACAGAGAGTCGGCAAGCACGTTTCGTATCCCCGGAATATGCGCTGCTCGCAGGGTCACCTGAAGCTTGATGCACCACTGGAATAGCTTCCAGGTCATAAAACATAGCTGGGGGGATCGTGCCCCTCCCTGCTTGTTTATGTACGCGACCACTGTTGAGCTGTCCGACCTTACCAGAACAACCTTCTCCCGCAAGAGCGGGAGAAACCGTTTCAACGCTAGGATGACTGCTCTCATCTCCAAGAGATTGATGTGCCAAGTCTTTTCCTGCGCGGTGCACATTCCTTGTGCCAGGTTCTCGTCCAGATGTGCTCCCCAGCCGTCCATGGAGGCGTCCGTAAATAGGACTAGACTCGATTCCGGCGGATGCAACGGGGCTCCCATGAGGAGATTGTCCCGGTTCCGCCACCAGCCGAAGGCTGATAATAGATTCGAGTCTATCGGGATTGGTTGGTTCAAATGACCTGTGCTCTGTTTCCAGAAGGACATTAGGTACATTTGTGTGGGTCTGCGTCGAAGTGGACCGTAGTTGACCACTTCTCCCAGACTGACCAGTCGACCCAAAAGTCGCAAGAACTCTCTCGCCGGAAGAGCTCTGCAGGTGAAGAACACCGCGAGCATCTCCTCTAGCAGATCTAGGGCAGCCGGCGAAGGCCGAACCCGCCCGATCCGGAGATCGAACTGAATTACAAGCGTCTAGTCCGTCATTCATAATCCAGCCGTCGTCCATTAGAGAATATCCGCGTCCATAATCCAAAGACCTATTCCATTTCCATATAACAGTATTAGCACCAAATTCAAAAAGACAATCATAGTATACATAAACATAGGCTTGTTTCCTGCAAGAGAGAAGCGGTCAACAGTTTTCAATGATGCCGGCAAGACATCATGATGTTCCAAAAATATCAAATCCGTATCGCTGATCAGTATTCTTAATCCATAATATTCGTTATAAAGTCGTCATCTAAAATGATGTATCTCAGTCACGCTTTGATTGTGACTGTTCATATGAGTACCATGAGGATCTTGAAGTACATGGGTTCATACGGCCCCTAGCCCCGGGTTAAGCGGAATTAGACACAAGTTACGAAACGTAGCGCCATAGATCTTGCACGCTATGTTCGTATTTTGCTATCAGCATGCGATATGTATCGCCAAATTTGAGAAACTTTGAGTGGAGGCGCTTGGTGGAATAGCCCTGTTTTATAAGTTTCTGCAACAATGTTTTGTGACGTTGATTAAAATCATCACATTTAACACAGGATCTAGCAAATGCTACTAAGCGAGATATGTATACGCCATATGCAGGTCCCACTGGAATATTACTATCCAGAAAGGGATAGTTTACGATGTCGAAATTGTAATCATCTCTTTTGTCATAAAGTCGACGAGAGAGAATGCCCGCTTCATTTTCATAGAGGTAGAGATCTAAATAAGATGTGCCTGTAGGGCTATCTGTAGTTTCCTTCAAATCCAGTGAAGGTGGATATATATCCTTCACTGCGTCATTTATATAGCGATTATCCACAGCGAGAAGATCGTCTATATAGCGTTTGGTGAATGAGAAGGAACGGGCTTTGAGTGGATCGGTTTTTGAAACCCCCAGGTGTATGAACAACTGTGATGGGGTGAGCGCTGACTTGGGTGTGTTGACTATCCAGCCGCTGAGAAGCGCATGGAATAGCGTCAACCTGATCGCATAGGTGATCGCCGTTTCCGACGGTCCCTTCACCAACCAATCGTCGATGTAGGTGCTGATATCCACACCACACCTCCGTAGGACGACCGATAGGGCATCCACTACCCGTGTGAAAACTCGAGGGGCAGATGTAATTCCGAACGGTAATGTTCGGAATTTCAATATCTTGCCGTCGATGGCGAACCTTAGATACTTTGTGTAGTCCGAGTGAATCGGTACGTGAAAGTATGCGTCCTTCAAATCTATTGAAGCGGCCCACATGCCGACCCGTAGGCCGGCCCGTACAGATCGAAGAGTTTCCATCTTGAATCTCTCGATGCGAATGTAACGGTTGAGGGGCCGTAGATTGAGGACCGGTCGCCATCCCCCGGTTTTCTTGGACACCAAAAACATCCTGGTGTAAAACCCCAGATCCGTTGCCGGATCTTTCACCTCTACTACCGCCGCTTTGGCGAGGAGGGAAGTTATCTCGTCCCGAATAATGGTAATTAGATGGGGGTCTCGAGGTAACGGGGTCACCAGTGGGGTCCCTGTCAGCGGAGGTGAACGGTTTGGAGCGCTCCATTCCATTCGATAACCTTCCGCGACAATCTGCCTTACTAGGCTGTCTGCGCTGTATAGATTCCACCAAGAGGTGAAATGCGCTAGACGGCCTCCGACCGGCAGTTCCGGACGCCGACACAGAAGTGTCGAGTCCGGTGGGTCCCCCCCAAACTCGTGCTGAGCTTGAGGTTGGTGTCCTGGGCAGTGGGGGAGCGCACACTGACATGTCAGGTGCGTTTCCCACCCTTACCAGCGGGCTTAGAGGGGTTGTTAGACCCTTTCTTGCCCTTCCCCTTGCCACGGTTGCCTCTTCTGGCTTTCTTGGGCTTCGAAGAGCCGGTGAAAGTGTCAGTAGGCCTGGAAACGCTGGCTTTGCGTTTCCCCTTAGCAAGGGTCTGGTGTTGTTTGACCATGGACTCAAGCTCCTGAGAGTCAATATGACCTTCAGCAGCGTAAGCTTTGAGTCCATCGGAGAACAGCTCATCATCACCGAGAGGTAAGTTGATGAGGTTCTGCGCATGGTCTTTTGAGCCCAGTCGAGACTCAGCCAGGAAGAGTCTCCGTCGGGCAATCTGCACCCTGGCTATCACCCTCGTCAGAAGGTCCAACCCCGTTGCAGTAGCCAACTGCATACAGTGGTAGAACTCTGGAGGTGCTTGTGGAACCGATAGCGGTTCTCCAACGACAGCCGGAAGCACCACGGGTTTCGGAATCGCTTCCGCATCCATGGAGTGCAACCGGGACACTGCATCATCAGCCGTACGCTGCAGGGCAGCTACGTGCGATGCGTGTGTCATGTGCAGAAGGTGGCTAAAGGTTCGTAACCCGGCCCGGGCCGAACACTCTGCCGCCTTGAGCTCTTCCTCCACTGACCGGCGCAACATATCGTTTGGATGTAGATCCTCCCGATGTTGCTTGCCTGTCAGGAAAAAGGCGGACTGCCGTCCAACCTTCGAAGCCGATTCCGTCAGCTTGACTTCGGACGGAGGGCCTCTGAAGAGCTCGGTGAACCCGGGTGGAGCCGTACGCAGGGAACGCTTACCCTTTCCCTGCGGCCTCACCGACAGCGCATCGAAAGCCTGATCCACGAATGGATCTAGCCCTAACGAAGGTAGCTCAGGCCGGCGAGCCGGCGGCTGACCTGTTAGCGATCGCTAAATGGGTTCTTGCTGCTTAGTGTTCGAAGGGACACCGCACACTTCAGCAGCATACGCTAACGAATCCTCAAGCATCCGATCATCAAGAGAGCCGATGACGGAGCCGGATGAAGATCCTAGGTCACCCGTGGGGCATGACCAAGAGGATTGGATATGCTCCCCACTCAACGGGTAACCGTCACGGCCGAGGTCGGATGTTCCCGGTTGAGCATGTTCATGATCACGAGCACGGGCTAGCAACCCGGCATCGGAGTGATCACGGCCACCGTACGACGCCACAACACGGACCGAGCGGTCCGTGTCGGCCAGAGATTGATCGACCTCAGTCTCGGCTAGGCTGGTGGACTTAGCCATCCCGTCGAGCACAGTTGTGCTCCGACCCATACCATCATCCGTCGGACCCCGAGAGGGATCGGACGGTGCTTCACTAGCGACTAGAGTCGTAGGAGCAGTCGATGGCGTGGGTGGAACTACAAAAGTCTCAGACGGGCCGCGCACAGTCTTGGCTCGCACCTTTGACTTGCGCGCCCTGCGTTTCTTGGTCGAAGAAGGACCAGGGGGCTTTCCCAACGCGGCGCTCCCCATACGGGGGACCACGAACACCGGTGTGCCAATTTCGCCGGCAGCCGTCGCACCCTGGGACAAGCCCAGAGCACGATAAAGCTCCGCAAAACGTGCATCAAGCTCCGCTTCGGGTATAAATCTTCCTACGGGTTGGGAGACCGCTGGAAGACCCGAATCGGAGACAGCCGGGTTCATGGTCGGTAGTGCCGCCCCAGACCGTGAACGTACTAACAGCCAGCGCTGAAAGACATCCTCCGGCCAGGCAGAGCATACCTCGCACCTATTCCCTTCCGTACATAGCGAGCATTTCGAGCACTCATGCCCAATGGTACCCTTAACCGACCATTGATGGCATTTAGAGCAACCGGATGGGGATACTTTTCCAGATTTATCCGAGTCAGACATAATTCTGAAAAATATAGATATGATTATATTAGTGCCAATAATCATATCATACAGAGCATTAAACTTCTCACAGTGCCAGCTCTGAGCTTATAGAACGATCCCTCACAGGTGTAGTCCTCTCATAATGTACTACGGACCTCATATAATTACACCACCACAACAACATAGGTGCCACTATGTGTACAGAAGCGAGCTCAATCAATAAAGAAAGTCTCAGTTTCTAGGTATTATTATACGAGATGGACCCCATCGTAACTGTCCATTCGTAAAAACCAAGCGTACAACACCGTAATGCGCAACAATGAATATTGATTCACTGTATAGGTATCAGTATAGCCCCACTTGACTGAATACCTTTGCAGCACTACATGCTGAACTACTATACAAGTGCCAGTGTATAGTTGATAATTACGGTACACTATTTATATAACTGTAAATAGTATTGGAGCGAAAGAATGCTTGGAACGAAGCATTCTATTAGTATTTATTCCCATAACATGCCAAAAATACTGCGCATCGTTCTACTAATATACAGACAACAATGTGCTATTGTTGTGATACACCTTTCTCTGAAACGTAAATCCAAAGTGCGAATATCAGTACAGAGATCAAGCTAAGTATAGCTGATCTACATGTACCTGCTTTGTCTTGCCAATGTATATCCAACACCTATAGAAATTCGCACAATGAGTTCACAGTAACAAAGAGGTTACGTAACTTCTCCAGCAAAGGACTCTATGACTCCGACGCACTATCTCGAGAGAGTGTGCTGTCGGTCAAAATGGCTGCCTAGTAACATGTCAACAAGAGTCCCCTACCAGATCAGTAACGCTCAACGTAACCTATGATCGTAAAAGCCAATTCCGTGCCATAGTTTGTCGTGCCAGCCTTGCCGTGCCAAACATTTAACATATTTATCACAATGGTATACGATTTACAATGAAATAACGTATATATTATTCTCAATACAGAGCAGAATAATCCCATAGTGAAAGCATAGACCCGATATGCTTGTTTACAGAATGGCGAGCACCATTCTGAGCGATCCCATACACTGAAGGATTTCTACTGTACATATTTTAAACAAAAATATACAATGAAATGCGGTAAGGAATTCGGTATAATGAGAAAGTACATAAATGTAAAAACTCACGGACCAATACGGGAGGCTTGAGAGCACGAGTAAATCCAATGAATGTATATGAATCTCCTTAGTAGAGGAGCACAGTAAATTCACGTGTGGGTTTGATCGTGCTAGAAATCAAACTGAAGAAGTTGAGTTTTTGGCGGGAACTTAAGCGGTCAAGGTCGCCGGAGTTGATGGAGGCCCTGGAGGGGGGTGTCCGTTTTTTCTGGCATTTGGTATAAGAGCTTTAGAATCTACCCAACAGTATTGCATAATATTAAATATTATGCACAAGGTAAGTATAAGGTGTCTTGATATAAAAATGGCCTTTTTGGTGCAGTGAAGGAAGGTATTTGGTGTAAAGATGGACCACTTTTGCTCCGAATGCGTCGTGTGGGGTGTTATTTTGTAGCTCTCGGGGTGTAGACACCGATTTGAAGGATGTCCACTGCATCTGTGACGTCATCGGTGACGTCATCAGTACGAGTAGTAGCCAAAGTGTGGGTTTTGAGGGCGGTGAAGGAATTATTTGGTGTAGAAATGGACCATCCTTAGTCCGAATGCGTCTTGTGAAGTGGCATCTTGTAGCAACGCTCGCCAACGCCAAGCTCAACGCATCAACGCCCTGGTGAATTAGCCCCAAAGCTCTCATTTTTCTAGACACTAATACATCGAAATGCAGGGACGCCCTTCAATGACCGTCGTTACGCCCTAGCCTAACACCTTGACGCCATGATATAGACCGAAAAGAGAACAACAACAGCAACACGGATGAGAGAACAGCAACAACAAGTTTTTTCATATAGTTTATTCTCCCCAATGTTACATCATACCCACGCTGGGGGAGCCGCGTTGGGTAGGTTTACAATACAAGTAGCCTCTTATCCAATCAGAGGCCGTCATTTGGCACTGCATCTATCATACTCGTTCTTGCCCGTTAGATGTATTCTCAGCTGCTCTTGTCCAATCAGAAGTCGCCATTTCAGAAAGTCCTATCTTCGGCCATGTTCGCTCTGAACCGTTTGTTCTATGATGTAGAGATGGACGTTCCTTGGTCCGAATGCGTCGTGAGAAGTGTCATCTTGCAGTTTTCGGGGTGTAGACTCCACTTGAGGGATGTCCACAGCATCTGTGACGTTATCGGTGACGTCATCAGTACGAGTAGTAGCGAAAGAACATGTTTTATAATTGACTCAGTGCCAATTTTTCCCACGATTTGCGGGATGTCCACAGCATCTGTGACGTCATTGGTGATGTCATCAGTACGAGTGGTATCGATATTTTGATTAGTCGTCCAATACATATGGAATGATGAGGGACACGAGTTAATCTCTATATGAACAGACACCACCACACACCAGTAATACCATCACACACACACACACACTACCACACACCACCAACGCCACCACCGGGCGTTGACGGTCGTCAACGCCCGGTGGTGGTGGTAGCGCCCGTGTGGCAGAGCTCTTGGATCGGATCTCTTGGAGCTCAAAGCTTCTGGAGCTCAGAGCTCGGAAATGACGTCATGGCATGCATGCGCGCGTACCTGTGCACGGTTTAATCTCTACATGTACAGACACCACCACACACCAATAATACCACCACACACACACACACGCACTCACACATACTACCACACACCACCAACGCCACCACCGGGCGTTGACGGGCGACAACGCCCGGTGGTGGTGGTAGCTCCCGTGTGGCAGAGCTCTTGGATCGGAGCTGTTGGGGCTCAGAGCTTGTGGAGCTCAGAGCTCGGAAATGAAGTCATTGCATGCATGCGCGCGTACCTGTGGTGCACCCGCACCCTGGTGTACCCTATTCCCTACGGGCTATAGGGTACAGGGTGCAGTGCCAATGACGGCCTCTGATTGGATAAGAGGCTCCTTGTATCGTAAACCTACCCAACGCGACTCCCCCAGGGTGGGTATGATGGAACATTGGGGGGGAAAAACTATATGAAAAAACTTGTTGTTGTTGTTGTTGTTGTTCTCTCACCTTTGTTGTTGTTGTTGTTCTCTTTTCGGTCTATATCATGGCGTCAGGGCGTAACGACGGTCATTCACGGGCTTCACTGCATTTCGATGTAATAGTGTCTAGAAAAATGAGAGCTTTGGGGCTAATTCACCGGGACGTTGAAGCGTTGAGCTTGGCGTTGGCGAGCGTTGCTACAAGATGCCACTTCACACGACGCATTCGGACTAAGGACGGTCCATTTCTACACCGAATACCTTCCTTCACCGCCCTCAAAACCCCCACTTTGGCTACTACTCGTACTGATGACGTCACCGATGACGTCACAGATGCAGTGGACATCTATCAAATCGAGGTCTACACCCCGAGAGCTACAAAATAACACCCCACACGACGCATTCGGAGTAATAGTGGTCCATCTCTACACCAAATACCTTCCTTCACTGCCCCGAAAAGGCCACTTTACTTACTACACCCAACTGCGCATGCGTAGATTGACGCGACTTGCAATAAAAACACGCCATCCTGACTCTAACCCACAAAAGCTTCACTTTGACACCTCCCACAACCAATTTGGACTACTAGTGGTCCATATCGGCCCCAAAAGGTCTATTTCCATACTACGGCCTGCCTGCGCATGCGCAGAATGACGATATTCCTATCCCATATCCACCCAGTCGGATGTCTCCTCACATATGCTTCACATACATACCTCACTCGACTCCAACGGACCAATAGTGGCCCACCTAAACCCCAAAACGTCTATTTCCATTCCCTTTTCCCACAATTCACTGTCCGCGCATGGGCAAAATGGTGAAGGCGAACAACACAATTGCCCAGGCGCATGCTCCTTCACGTGTGCTTCACATTGATACCTCATAAGACGCCATCGGCTCATTAGGGTTTACCTCGATCCCAAAACGTCTATTTCCACAATTCCCTGTCTGCGCATGCGCAGAATGTCGAACACGGACGGCACACTAGTCCAGGCGGATGCTCCCTCACGACTGCTTTACATTGATACCTCTCTCAACTCCACTGGGCCATTAGTGGTCCACCTAGACTCCAAAACGTCTATTTCCATACACTTTTGTCTACTGCGTATGCGCAGAATGACGTCAGTTCCACGTCATACTAGTCTAGGCGGATGCCCCCTCACGTATCCTTCAAAACGATACCTCATACGACTCCATAGGACCATTAGTGGCCCACCCAGACCCCAAAACGCCTATTTCCATACACTTTGTCTACTGCGCATGCGCAGAATTACAATATTCCAATCCCACACCCACCCCATCGGGTGCCCCCTCACATAGACTTCACAGGGATACCTAACTCGACTACATCGGCCCATTAGGGGCTCCCCTAGATCCCAAAACGTCTATTTCCATACCCTTGGTCTACCGCGCATGAGCAGAATGACGATATTCCAACCCCTCACATACCACATCGGATGCCGCCTCACATAGGCTTCACATTGATACCTCACTCAACTCCATCGGACCACTAGTGGCTCCCCTAGACCCCAAAATGTCTATTTCCATACACTTGGTCTACCGCGCATGCGCAGAATGACGATATTTCAGCCCCACACCCAGTCCATCAGATGCGCCTTCACGAATGCTTCACTTTGATACCTCATACGACCCAATCGGACCATGCAGCGTATCTGAAATCTGGGGACTAATTTTTCTCCGCGGAGGTAGACCGCATCACCGCCAGACATGACCGCATCACCGCGGAGGAATACAAAGGTCACGTGACCTTGTATCAGAGTTCACGGGAATAAGCCGCTGCCACATTGGTAAAGTTTTTTACCAAAATCAAGATGGCGGCCAAACTCTGGCAGAGGTCACTTTCCAATCTCCAGCGCCAACGCCTCAAGTTTAAGTGCAAAGAGGTCAATACGACTATTTTTCCGTAGACTATACTACTTGTGATGTAATAGACGAAGAAAAACACTTTCTCCTGCTGTAAATACACTGACCGCAGGAAGAAATTAATGCCAGAAATGTCTAATATAATTGATGTTAACAATAGTCGAGATGATATATTTGTTCAACTTTTGTCATGTGGAAATAGATTAGCCACAAACAGTCACAAACACTTTGGATATGACAGTTTCTCAGGTTAGGACATCCATGAGTATTTTCATGCCAATGTTAAGGGTAACTGCAATGGTATGTAAATATTGAGTGTGAGGCTGTGTACATGTACATCTGTAGAGTGGAATGTGTATGTGTGATTGGTGCATGTGTGGATGATATTTAATGAGTTATATTGTCTTATATGTATGTATGCGTTCTTAACCCTGTGTGGTAAATGTTTTACGCAATAAAGTATTTCTATGTCGTGTTCATATCTCGCCTAATAGCGTGTGGTAGACCTATTGCGAAATGTGACGATTTTAATGAACGTTAAAAAACATCGTTGCTAAAACGTATAGATCAGGGATATACCGCCAAACGCCTCCACTTGAAAATTTATGAAATTTGGCGATACATATCGCATGCTGATAGTAAAATACGAGCTTAGCATGCAAGACCTTTGGTGTTACGTTTCGTAACCTGTTTTATTCCGTTCACCCCGGGGCTAGGGGCCGTATGAATTCATGAACTTTAAGATCCTCATGGTGTTCACAATCAAAGCGTGACTGAATATTGAATGACGGACTTGTGTTTCATAAAGGTAATCAATGGACTAGAGACAAAAGTAGTGTTTCACCAATCCGCACTATTATATTTTTCTGTTTCCAGTTAAACATTTATGATTAACAAAATGTTGCTAAAATATTACATTTTGAGCTTGGGATGATTAAGAAGTTTAGAGAAGATTTTTCCATCGCGACACAAACAAATCAGTAAGCCTGCTTGGCTTCATGAATTACAACACATATAAGGGAAGTGGGAAGAGGTGCCGACATACTGACAGAGTCACATGACTTCATGA
>JAVTVY010028500.1:0-112916 GCA_036873755.1 Hanleya hanleyi
TTCAATAAAACAATGTAATTCATGCGACAAACACATTTAATAATTACCAAATAGCATGAATTGGAACAAAACGGGGTTTAATTTTAGGTGCAATAAGAAAGGGGGACGCAACTCTGTTTTGACACGAAAATTTGAATCGAAGCGGCGCCCGTTGTGTTTCTTACGGTGAAATGAAGGGTCTGTTTTTATAATTTTCTACAGTTCTCTTTGGATAAACGCGCTGGAATTTTCACCGAGCTAGTATAAGGTTGTAAGTGATAATCTTCATGTATTTTTAGCCAGGAAAATTAATTTATTTTCAGTGTAGCGGATTTTTCCTACTATCGGACTTTCCCATTAGGCGAGTAAAATTCACTAAAAATCATAAAATAACAATATAGTCGAGCGCTAGGGAGCTAAAATTTTAAATACTATACCATAACTTGTCTAAGTTTAATTGGAAATAAAATGTATACGGGCATTGACATTTATTGTCAAAACACAGTCGTTTATAAATTCAAAACAAACACACACCCATTGTTCAACGTTGCACAGAAAACGGCGGAAAACGACAGAATCCCACGATTTCGCTCACGTCCGCGCATTGTCTATATATATCGCGATCAGATTCATCGGCCCATTGCGAAAAATTTTCACTGCCTAAAAGATGAGCAAACCAGCAGCAAAAATGTCTACCTCCATGGCGAAGCTATCACGGAGAAAATTGCGATTGATGAAACAACATATCAAACAATTTTGGCGAAGCGAGTTGAGAGGGTGGGCAGCCACGCTCACCAACGAAGAAGAAGGGGCCAGCACTACAGCCAACAACGTCAGGGCGCTGTTGAACGCCGCACATTGTACCATCAACGAGGAGGGATGGTTCAACCACTTACATGAAGTGATGGAAGCCATGCATACCATCCCTCCTCTGGCAACAACAGCGCCCCAACATCACTTCGAGAACGTGAGGGGAGACGAAATCATCTTGGTTGAACCACCGGCAAGAACACCGCCCCACCCAGCGTCACCGGCCAGAACAGCGCCCCGGGAGGAGGAAGTACCACCACCATTTCCGCTTCAAGACCTGCCCTCCTCCCTGGAAGACGACAGTGACCAACCATTGATTATTTGGGAACAACCACCTCCCACGATGGCTGCTGCCATCTTCATAAATGGGCATCCCATCACACCCGACGTCAATGAAGATGGCATCAGCCCTTACCGATACTTCTCGGTGAGTGAGACGACTACGGGGAAGTAGACAGGCAAACTTCCCTGGTGAAGAAAACACCATATCAAATTGAACCAAACGCCCTTTTAAGGGCGAACAATCCTTCGAAAGAGAAGGCTTCTAACTGGCACATCAATTTCAAAGCATACACCCCCATCCCATTATTTTTATTTTTTAAACTGCAACACCAAAAAACAACAACCCCCGCCCGATATCAAAGAGTCCTTGTGAGGACTGATCTCTCTATTATATACACAGATTTTTTCTCTGTCCCATTAATTAATATTAAACAATCCGAACGATAACGGATTAAAATTTATTTTTGAATAATAACGGGGTGAAATTTATTTTGATAGAGAAGTTATGCCCGAATGATAAGGGAGACTGACAATTTATTTGAACGAGGACAGGGGATATATGTATTCTAGTGTTAATTTTTTTTGTGCGTTGTTAGAAGTTCCCTTTCGGAAAAGATGGTGGTTATTAAAATAACCGTTAGGATATGTAATAAATTACATTGTTGACAGGGCTTGTTGTCGCTGTCTTCTATCACCACAGACGGGGCATGTCAAGGGCAGTAATTGACACATTCGGGGTTTGTTGATCTCTGCGCACGTTGGAATCTGCGCGAATTTATGAATACAAGTTTCACATAAAGCCTGATGGCCACACGGGAAGATCGCATAGCTTGCAAATTGGTTACTACATTCCACGCAGGATAAATATAAGGCGCTTTGACGTTCCGTGTTGGACCCCAGTGTTGTTGTTGCTATCGCCCAAACATAATGTACCTCGTCTTGATTTTGGCTTATTTTTCTGTCCCTGCTTCTGTTTGTTCTCACATCCTTCCGCATTTTTCTCACATCTTGCCGATGTCTAGCGGTCCTCACATCTTTCCTATTCTTTCTGTAGTCTGTCCTCTTTGTTCTGGAATCTTTCCTTTGGGATACTATCGTGTTTAAGTCTCCCCTGTTCTCCGCCTGCTCATCTTGGTCTGAAGTATCTGAGGTGTCTGTTGTCTGGCTTCTGCTTTGTTGTGCCATTTCTCCATCGGCTTTTTCTTTAACTTGTGGTGTCAACATATTTTGTAACATGGAGTCTATGTTGTCAAAACATTGGTATTCGTCTGGAGTAACATCCGGTGTGGGTGCTAGGGCGAAGAAGTTACTCAGCGGCGATGTGTCTGGGGGGTCTTCACAATGGACTGGAGTTGGTAAAGGATAGTTGCAGGGTTGAGGTGGAGGAAATAAATCTTTGATTATAGCATCCAACCAGGGTTGGTCATGTACCAAATTAATGACGTCGCCGAGCAGTGGTACATCATCATTTGGGGTGAAGTCTGATTTATCAATATCCATGATTTCAACCAGGGTGCTTGCATCACTGAGCACTCAGGCTAATTGTGAATGCCTGAAAAAAACTGCGCGCTATTTATAGGCGGCCCGTAGCGACAACACTCTGTCGTCTGCTACACTGACGCTGCGAAAATCTGTGTGTGTGTGTTTGTTTTACAATTATAAATGGCTGTAATTCTACAATAAATGTCAATGCCCGTATACATTTTATTTCCAATTGAACTCAGACAAGTTATGGTATAGTATTTAAAATTTTAGCTCCCTAGCGCTCGACTATATTGTTATTTTATGATTTTTAGCCAATTTTACTGGCCTAATGTTAAAGCCCGATAGTAGGAAAAATCCGCTACACTGCAAATAAATTGATTTTCCTGACTAAAAATACATCCAGATTACAGCTTACAATCTTATAATATTACCGTGAAAATTCCAACGAATTTATCGAAATAAAACTTTGGAAAAAATAAAACTTTGGAAAAAAATAAAACACAACATTTTTTTAGCAGATACCATAATCTTGCACTCACTCACACCCACATGCCGCCATCTTGTACCCACCACCCACCATCCACAGGCCGCCATCTTGTACCCACCACCCACCACACGCCGCCATCTTGTACCCACCACCCACCACCCACAAGCCGTGTAGACTATAAATAACGTGTGGTATATTGACATTTATTCACAAATACAATTATGAGTTCAAGAAGACGACCCCTGTTCACCCACCACCCTGCGAGAGATCCAAGACATGATGCTGCTACAGAACCCAGAGAGATGGTTAGCAGTGAAGAGGATGGAGGAATAACGATAATCACAAGTTTTCAGAGGGTTCTTGAAGACGAAACCACGTTAATACGCAGTACAGAAGAACTTGCGGAAGACGTCCGGCGAAATATAAGAGCAGAAGAGGTTAGACGGTTGCAAAGACTAAGTCAACAGCAGGACGAAGAAATCAACAGGATGGAGGCCATTGAAGAAGAAGAAAACGAGGACAATGATATAACTGATGGGGAACAAGACGGCGAGCTTCCATGGTTAAATAAGAATACACCGCCAATTACAACAACAACAACGTTGCCTACCGAAACTCCCAGTATAACCACTTCGGCTGCAGAAACTCCACCACAACGATGCCAACACGAAGCCGAGGTATCCCGCCTCAACGAAGTGATTAACACCATGCGGGAAAACATGACTGGAATGGAGGTGACAATGAATGGAATGGAGGCGGAGATTTCCAGACAGAACAAAGAACGACATATAGAAGAAAAAAAACACCAGACAGAACAAAGAACGACATATAGAAGAAAAAAAACACGATGTAGTATCTGTACAGATGAGGAGAGCTTGTACGCTGTATTACCGTGTGGACATCTGTGCCTATGTAAAGATTGTTGGGTGACACTGTCGTGTGAAGGAGCCATGTGCCGCTGCGTTGACGCAGGGGAGGAGCATCTAAAAATAAAGTGCCTAATATGCAGGAAGCATGTGGGAGGGATAAAGAGAATCTACCGCGCATAAGTGTGGTAACACTTTCAAAGGCCCTTTTCAGGGCCAACCCATCTTTCCGGAAGTGGAAACTTCTATCAAAAAAGCACAAAAATTAACACCAACTCCCATCATCCTTTCCCCAAAGAAAATTTTTTTTTAAAATTTTTTGTACATTTTTTTGAAATTATTGAAAAAAATTATACCCTTCGGCCACTGCGCATGCGCAGAATCACCCTAATTCAACCCCACACCCAGTCCATCAGATGCTCCTTCACCTAAGCTTCAATTTGATACCTCACTCGACCCACTACCTCCAAAAAAAAAAAAAAAAAATTTTAGCTCCTTATTTCATCTTCACAAGTCCAGGTAAACGAAATTTCATAACCTTTTTGGAGCTAGGGGAGCCCCTAATGGTGCAATGGGGTCGAGTGAGGTATCAATGTGAAGCATTTCCCGTCAGCTTCAATTTGATACCTCACTCGACCCACTACCTCAAAAAAAAAAAAATGCTTTCACAAGTCCAAGTTAACGAAATTTCATAACCTTTTTGGAGCTAGGGGAGCCCCTGATGATGCAATGGGGTCGAGTGAGGTATCAATGTGAAGCATTTCACGTAAGCTTCAATTTGATACCTCACTCGACCCACTACCTCCAAAAAAAAAAAATGCTTTCACAAGTCCAAGTCAACGAAATTTCATAACCTTTTTGGAGCTAGGGGAGCCCCTAATGATGCAATGGGGTCGAGTGAGGTATCAATGTGAAGCATTTCATGTAAGCTTCAATTTGATACCTCACTCGACCCACTACCTCCAAAAAAAAAAAAATGCTTTCACAAGTCCAAGTCAACGAAATTTCATAACCTTTTTGGAGCTAGGGGAGCCCCTAATGATGCAATGGGGTCGAGTGAGGTATCAATGTGAAGCATTTCACGTAAGCTTCAATTTGATACCTCACTCGACCCACTACCTCCAAAAAAAAAAAAAATGCTTTCACAAGTCCAAGTCAACGAAATTTCATAACCTTTTTGGAGCTAGGGGAGCCCCTAATGATCCAATGGGGTCGAGTGAGGTATCAAATTGAAGCTTAGGTGAAGGAGCATCTGATGGACTGGGTGTGGGGTTGAATTAGGGTGATTCTGCGCATGCGCGGTGGCCAAAGGGTATGAAAATAGCCTTTTTGGAGCTAGGAGAGCCCCTAGTGGACCGATAGGGTCAAGTGAGGTATCAAATTGAAGCTTAGGTGAAGGAGCATCTAATGGACTGGGTGTGGGGTTGAAATAATCCTTTTTTTCAATAATTTTTATTTTTTTCAATTATTTAAAAAAAATTTAAAAAAAGAATGAACACTAAGCATTTTTTTAATTTTCTACTATTTTTATTAACACAAATAGAATGAACGTATTCACAAGGGTATTGAATTTTAATACAATTATATCTGAGTATTGAATTTTTAATACAATTAACAGTAAAAAAACTCTGAATTTTTAATACAATTATACGCTCTCAAGCCACTTCAATGAATGTGTATGGTAAATGTTTTTCAACACTTGTTCTGATTGTTCAATAGTTCGCCAACAAGACTTGTTTGAATTCATCATCATCTTTCCGGCCCTGGTGCACGTAAATGTAGGTAATAATCTCTTCACGTGGAATTTTGGGAGGGCAGGCCGCTTCCACTGTCAGGGCAATTTGCGTCTCCGTCACGGTCTGTAGTGCTTCAGTGATCAGTGCGTATGAGGGTACACTAGTGTCCTCTGGAATTTGAGGTCTGATGATATCCAGGACTGTGTCGATGTACTTCTGATAAATATAGTGAGTCACCTGGTAGACCAGAGCTTGACGAATTGCACTTGCAAGACTCTGCAACTTCCGCCACGCCGTTAATTTCAAAGTGACACCCTGAGGACAAGCAACAAGCTCTTGCGTATCTAACCGCCCTCGCCATTTACGGATATGCACGAGAAGCTGATCGTTGAAATAAGCACAGCTCACAAAGATGTCGTCACCCACATGAAATTTCGCTTCGTCACTCCCCTGGTCTCGAATAACCGCATCGATGGCGTAATCAAGGGTCTCCAGTTTTTGCCAGGAAGCGTAGGTCAAGGCAATATGCTTACCGGGTCTGTCGTTAAAGCCCGCTGCATTAAAATGCACTTCTTCGTCTTTCACACTCACTGTTAAATAGGGTGAGAGCTCCCAAATGTCGGTGTGAGCTGCGTGGTAAGCTTGCTGGATGAGGTTATTGATCTCCTGGACAGACATAGGAAGTTCTACCTCTTGTTTCACTTGCTGGAGTACTACTGGCTCCTCAACCACTACTGACTCAGGTATTTCTAACGGTGTTAGTCGGGGCCGTTTGGGTCGTCCAGCGCGTTTAGCAGGTGTACTCTCTGGGCTAGTGTGCGTACGTTTGCTAGCTGTACGGTCTTCGGTGGTAGCCATCACTAAGATATCATCATCTACAAGGGGAATTTCAAGTTGATCTGCTAGTTCGTCATTTCTCGTGATCTTCAACCCCTCCACGAAGGCTGGAAATGCATTGGGGCCACGCCGCAGTAGACCGTCGATGAGAGCTCTGTTTTGTCGTGAAGGGGTGTTCTCCGCCATGATATCTTCGACACCCTCTTTCAGGAGTATGTTTTCCTGCATAAGGAAATCACATAGTTCAGCCACATGCTCCATCTCATCAACGAGGCGAGGACGGTTCTTTTGAAGCGTGACTAGGTCGGCTGCCTCCATTATGACTATGGGCTCAGGCTGGTGAGTAACTGCTACGGTGTAAAAGTCTGGTGAATTTGCACTGGTAAAAGTGAAAAAAGTAAAAGGTTCACAGCTCATACAAAACAGGCAAGCAGGCTGGATGACTGACTAGAGGTGAAGCAAGCAGGCAGGCAGGCAGGTAGACAGGCTGGGAGGCTGGTCAGGTCAGGTAAGTCACAGTGCTGCGCAAAAGTAGTGCAATGAATACTCCCCTACCCTAAAAATCGACTCCTTTTATACGTTTTTCTACAATCCGCCATCTTGTACCCACCACCCACCACACACGCCGCCATCTTGTACCCACCACCCACCACACGCCGCCATCTTGTACCCACCACCCACCACACACGCCGCCATCTTGTACCCACCACCCACCACACGCCGCCATCTTGTACCCACCACCCACCACACACGCCGCCATCTTGTACCCACCACCCACCACACGCCGCCATCTTGTACCCACCACCCACCACGCCGCCATCTTGGTCCCACCACCCACGCCGCCATCTTGTACCCACCACCCACCACACACGCCGCCATCTTGTACCCACCACCCACCACACACGCCGCCATCTTGTACCCACCACCCACCACACACGCCGCCATCTTGTACCCACCACCCACCACACGCCGCCATCTTGTACCCACCACCCACCACACACGCCGCCATCTTGTACCCACCACCCACCACACGCCGCCATCTTGTACCCACCACCCACCATCCACACACGCCGCCATCTTGTACCCACCACCCACCACACACGCATGCGCACAACCCCAATTGTGACGTCACCAAAGGTTCTGCGCATGCGCACTGACGCGCTAAGTATTGAATTTACTCCTTGTATACTACTGTCGTTAATTGAAATTTACTTTTTTTCATTCTGTGATAAGATGTTTTCATTTGTTATTGAAGACCGCTGTCATTTTTCCCCTAGTGGAAGAATGCGTTCCTAATCGGCATGACCCGTCGCATATAAGAAAGAGGATTTCCGCTGGATTGTCGCGATTATATCATTGCCGTGATAAAAAAATCACGAATGCTCGATTGAGATTCAGATTCAACAAAACCTTATAGATGAAAAAAGAAAAAAACAGTTGTTAGCACGTCTTCGGGAGACCGATGCTTGATTGCCAGAAATAGAAGCACATGGAGCTGCTGAGTTTATTGAATACATGACCCAAATCTCAGAAAATGGAATGTTTGTATGAAATATCTTGCCACATATATGGGTTGCGAAATACGAGGGTTTATATTGCGGTCACTGCAAAGAGTGAGAGATCTTCACGAAGGGCCAAGATAATCTCACAAAAATAAACGATTACTTAAAAACAACTACCTGTGTCTACTTATTCATATCGCAGCCAAAAATAGAATCCCGACAACTAATTGTTTTTTATGTTATTAAATGTTTAATCGATATATCCATTATATGATGTTTCCTGAACTCAATTGAAAGAAAACGTTTCATTTATCTATATAAATTAAGAATATAAAATTGAATGATTTTCTCACAGATTGATTGTATATCTGACTATTATCCGACGCGGAATGAATGACACGTCAACTGGATATAATCTGAATAATAATGATATTGAAGCATGCGGTAATTATTGTTCAATAATATTGTTTTAAAACGAAACATGGATCGTTTCAACCGACAAATGAAGTGTGACCGGGGTTTTATAGCCTCGGTGTGTAATTAGTTTAATAATTTTGTTCATTGCAGATTCCACTTTACTGAGGATTACTGTCTTGAGATATAGTTCGAGTAAGGAGATTGTACAGTTATATCAAAAAAGTTTATTTCTGATATAAGCTTGCCTGATAGCGGTTAATAATGACAATAATGACAACCGGAACTAGAGGTGTAGATAATTCACACCACAGTCGGTCCGCAGAAACCGTCGGCTTGAAACAACAGCGAATAGGGGTTAAGAGAGGGGTTAATTACTTTGAAAGAAAAAACTAGGAATCAATACTTTTGACGGGGAGCAATAAGATATTTCCGTTCTATTATTTATTGCTAGTTTCGTGTGTCTAGCAAAGTAGCTAATTAATGAAGTAATTAGCGCCCAACTTGACTTTAAATCAACGTTCATGTACATCTTACAACAACAATACCACGTGTTGTCAATGTGAAAAGTTTATATGGAATGTTCAAAGACTTTGATCGCGCGTTTGTTCATATTATCCGGTGTCCAATGCATTACCAGCCGCTACTGTGGTCTTCAAAGCTGCTGTATTTCTGAAAACCGGGGAAATCATTGAAAAAACGAGGTAACAATAATTTTTCAAGTCACGATCCTATCAAATAAGTAATATCAACGAAAATCTCCCGTTCTGATATACCTTCAGAAAAAAAAACTTATGAGACTTGTAGAATTTATTTCAAATTCGCAGTTCCTGGACATATCTCATAAAGTAATTTGAATTCTAAAATAGGCTCGAAATAATTTACACTGAATAATAATGAGCCAAATTATGTAATTCAATTGGTGATGTTTTATTCCTTTCCATGCATAAAAATTGCGCTGTCAGAGCAAGTATGCGACTACAGATCTCTAGACGGAATAACAAAATAATGTTAAAAGAATCATGTTTACGTTACTTCATTATTCATGGCTTAATGTATATGTACTCGCCGAGATTAGTCTCGTTGTCACAGAGAAGTGCATAAAGAACGAGCATACGCCTTCCGAATGGTTCAAACCTTCATTTTAAGGTGTCTCGATTCCATTCTCGAAGCAAGTCGATTTATTTCGAGGGGATTCGAGATGGACTTTTACTTCGAGAGAAAACCGAGAGCAAACCGGGACAACAATCGATAGAGATAAACCGGCACCCTTCGAGACGAGATATTTATCGGTTTTACTCATTTATCGGGAAACCGTCTCGATCGATTGGACGTGACCCCTAACTACATGATTGGTGAACAACTAGTCCGATTAATGCCTTTAATAGATTCGCGAAGGAAGTATTATAACTGTTTTTCTTGTAGCTCCAAAGATATAACAAAGCTTTACATGAAGTAATCTCTCCACCGATATGTACTTAACATTGTTTCGGAACGCACCCGGAGATGTTAATCTGAAAATAGATATATAAGAAGTACAAGGTTAAGCATTATTACATGCATTAAAGGGAGAGTGAGAGAATTAAGGTTTAACGTCGCGTTCAGCAATATTTCAGCTATATAGCGATTACACGCATTAATACCCCTATTGCATTATATACAAGATGATTTAGAAATATAAGCTCTCATACGTGCATGTATTCTATTCCAAAATTGATACCATATATGAACGCTGTATGGGATATGATACCATAGTAATTAATTACCATCCGACCATTGATTGTGCCCTACCAGGCTTGGGTGATTTGGGTCTCCTTGTTCCGTTAAAGTTTAGTAGGGGGCATAATGCACCCCTCCCCTCCCGGCCTGATGGTGTTAATACAGTTTGATTCTTATTCTGATAATTAATTTTCTATTGAAATATGCAGGCTGACGTTTGGATAATATAGTCTTTAAATGGGAAAATAGATTTGTGCGAAGTATGTTTTTGTAGGAACTAAATCAAAATGTTTACCAGACTGCAAACTCATGATAAAGACCTGGTAATACAAAAACTCGGAAGAGGCATATAGTGTGTGCCTTTCTATCAAAATATTAGAATATAATGCGTTGGCATTACGATAATACTGATGTGTGTTTTGCGACGCAGTGGACCAGATGCGCCCGACTGATATCGTTGATGGGACTCACTGGCCCAACCAAGACGGGTTGACATGGCTGATGGGAAGCTGCTGGAAGTATAATCGAGTAATTAAAGAAATGATTAACAGGGGTACTGCAAACTCAAGACGAAGAGAGGGAAGAAATGAAGCGCCGATAGTAACCAAATGCGCAGTAGCAAGCGTATTTATTTCACTAAGCGTCCCAAGAAAGCGTTCAATTGTCACCCGATTTAGATTCTCCCCAGGTGTAGTACACAGCGATATCCTAAACCCAGAGATAACCGAGATATTGAACCGACACATTCGGTGCTGCTTTGTTACAGAAGGTTACTGACATCGAAACGGAAATCTTCTATAACATTATACATCTATGTTGTCTGATATTCATATAGGAAACATTTCTTAGCTTGCAAGGTTTCAAACCGCGATGGCCAATCGGGAATAAAACTGAAGGATGTAATGGTTTCGCATCATCAGTAATAAGCCAGTGATTGGAGATGTTTGAAACTGGGGTGCCTCATGCAAAACGAAACAGATTAACCCTGTTTGTCAACAGTTCAATTAAGATCGCGGAACCGTTTGCTATCGTAATGTTACCCCTTGCTTTCTATGGACATGGAGAGATGATATCTAGATTACCAGTGCCACTAAAGAAATACTAAGTTTGACAATATGAGAACTGTAATAATCTCGATGGAATGTGATACTTGGCTTTTCGATACTATATTAACGGGAAATACTGTCATATTCCCGTTAAATCGTGTCTACACATGATATATTACCATCACATCTCACTCTACTCCTTATCTATAGAGATGGTTGATCGACGCCTTTCATGTATCTCATTTTTACCGAGATCATCTGACAGCCATCACAGTTTGCTCGTTGCTCAAGCCTGGTTTGAAGCAGTAGCTCATGCTCCATCCAGCATGTTTGACAGAGATGCCAGACCTTCAACTCATAAATTTTATCTTCAGATGTTCGCGGAGCACCGTCGTTTTCTCTTTGATTGTATAATTAATGAGATTCCGATCAGGCGCGCTGCCAATGAAAAGCCATCACATCGACATGGTTGTGTAAGACTGGAATGATAATTGAACCAAATATTGCGAATATGATTACGTACGTGTATGCAATGAACTAAATACTTCATATTATCCTATATGATATAATATTCGCCTCGGAAAAAAATCTATTGACACAAATGTCAAACCCGTCAATCATGAACAACGATTGTCCATTCTTCCAGTTTGCTGTTACTCGGTTTCTCTGCAGACCGAACAATGCGCCACTGTACAATTGGGATTACTACTGCATCACAGTAGACAAACTCAATCAGTGGTTGATTCTGGGGCCAGATCTGTGTGAAACGGAAATGTCTGTCATCATGAATCTCATTTTCTTATAATTATTCAAAGAAAGACTTTCCACATATTACATATATATTACTTTATATATTATATATTACTTTATATATTAACACATTTCAATTTCATAGATGTGTTCATATGCTGTAAGAATAGATTGAGTCGATTGATGTTCTTTCTATATTGTCTGTTATCCCAATGACGAAAGTTCTTTCGAAAGATATATGAAATCGTTAAATTCGCATTATCAGTTCGTAGTTATCTCATCTGTATATGCGCCATTGGTACGAGGGAGTATGTGAAGGGCGATATGGGGACGGATTGCAGGGCATACCTCTGTATGACCAGTCCCCATTGTACTACGATGGAGTGCCCAATCAAACCAACCAACCAACCAACCGTACTAGCCGAACGCGCCGGGTCCTTCGTCATAAGTTAAAGTTGCTAGCTAGGTTTGAAATTACGAACACCATCCTAGTTTATCCTTAACGGTTCAACTGGGATCTCGTAACGATTTGCCTACCCGTTTGATACATGGAATAAAAGGATTATTAGTATTAGTCCAGTTTCTTCCTGGAGATACTAGGTTTGAGAGCACCGAACGTAATTAAAATTAAATCCTTTCTATTTCTCTATTTGGATATATATCTGTAGGGTCGAACCGACTTGCACTGAAGCGAGCGTCGATCAATCTCGATACGTCTCTGCAGCAGCTTGGAGGGGACATCAAGGTAGGCCCTTTTTGGCTGGTTCAGCCGAATCAGACTCCAAGTTGGTGAAATACATTTGATAATGCCGCGGTCTAGCCAGTGTGGCGCCGTGAGGACTGATCTGGTGGTGTTGTATTGACTTGTCTTTAATATCGACCTTGTCTTAAGTGGATACGGTGATCCTTCTCCCCATCCTCCGCTACAAGTGGATCAGTCCAAGTGCGGCCGTGATGTCATAATGCTATTAGATATTCATGACACAGGCGCACTGAACACCAATTCAACTGAAGTAAGTATGATCATAAAGATTGGGGAGCATTGATAGGATATTAAGATAATACGACGACCGTGATAATCGCAATTTGATACAATCGCAATTTGAAATTTGATACAACACATGATTAACCGGAAACAGTCTCCCTTCCTGTTAAGTCTCTTTGATATTGATTCTATGCGTGCTAGTTTACCATTACATCTCACGCCAGTCCCAACTCTATATAAATAGCTGAATTTTCTGTTAGCCATATAGCCACCATACTTCATTCATTGTACAGACGTTAATAGCATGACACCCCAGACCTCAAGTACATGTCGTGCTCTCATCAGTAATGCAATTAAGCATATGTCGACAAATTCCAATTCCGTAGCTCTATCTGTTTATACTCTCGAAATTAATTACTGAACGTCCAAACTTGTCCCTTGGATGGGATCTTGCCCCTAATTCCCCTTCTCTCAAAATGAAATGTCAAAATTTCGGTGTGATTGGTATTATTTTTATTCTATTCCACACTGACCTGATCCGTGGTTATGAATGAACACCCATCTTACCCACATGTTAAGATTGAGATTAATATTTTAATGATAATTGAACGAAACATAGCGACGATCATTGGGTATGCGGTGAACTCAATACTTCATGTTATCCAATGTATGGATGGTATTGCATGGATAGGCCTGAATATTACCATATTTGCGAGTGAGTTATCCTTCGCCTTTACCAGAAAAAAATATTTGTGCTAGTCAGGCATATCCATGCAATATTCTCTTTATTATTTACTTTATTTTATATATAACTGTTAGCTTGCATTGCTTCAGTAATCGTTTTGCCAGGAAGGCATTCTTCCTCTCCAAACTGAAGTGATACTGGACGCTGCCGATATCATCATGGCCACGGCCAATCGGACGAGTTCGCTATTACCCAAATAACAGTTATGAACGAAGCGTGTAAATCCAGTGGCTACATTGTATTAAAACATGCATGAGTTTGCGCGACGAAGCGGTCGCGCGGCAAATCTAGGGAAACCCGTGTGAAAGTTTTCCGCATTATTAGAGTGATTTTGAAAGCAGTTTTGTAGATCTGTTCATGAACAATTCTGTATCTGTGTGTCATGTTTCCATCATAACAGGCACAGCTCACAGAAAGTTTTCGCCAAACAGCGTCTCGGAAAATGAGGTAAAGTAAGCTAGTGCATCCAGCTAATCTGACGTCACGATGAATATCCTTCTAATTCACCGCTAAATAAATAATAAAAGCTAATTCTCGCCACGGAAATAAATGATATCGAAACAGGGGTCAAATCGGTCAATAACGGAAGACGATATTCCTCTGTTGTGTAATTGTTACTCGTTTGTGTTTTGCAGGCCCAACAGTGAGCTAATGTGACTGCTGAGACGATTTACTTTTGATACAAGTGGACGAAATATGAAAAGAATAAACCCATAGTCCGCAAATATCCTTCCCCTTTGAAAACGGCAATGGACGTGACGTGCTGGCCCGTGACATCCTAGTCGGATTTTGGTTGAACGTGGCGATTGTTCAAGTGTTGTCAATAAAATAATTGTTTGTTGACGTATTTCACCACATCTGTTAAATTGTGTTACAGAATCCACTTTTATGTAGGGAAAAGGGATGTAGGGATGTCTTGTCATGCAAGTGTGCAGAGATATTTGGCATTAAGCATTTTTACTTGCAATTATAGCTTATATAGCTCTGTCTATTTGCACGCTGTCTGTATGGATCGAGTCGGCAGATATAATTGTGTTATTGATTACGTCTTGCCTGATTTTCCAATTACCACTTTTCCCATTAAGATAAATGAGATAGATTTCAATATATATATATATATATATAATCGATTTGTAGTAATTAGCCCAGTGTGCAGAGCCCTTAATATGCTTTAGTTTATAGCTACCGTTGACTTAAGTTTACCGTGTTCACAAGCAAAGGTTTATGGGATTGCATCAACCGGTTCGTGTTTAGGGAGGTAATCCCCGCCGGGGTGTATTTTTATCCATGAACTAGCTATGACTCAAGAGAATGTGTGTTACTTAGTTACATAACATTTATCGCTATTTTGCATGGAACTGACACAGTTACATTGTATCATAAGTAACTTTATGCGAAATATTACTTACAGCCCCAGTTATTGAAATTTGTTTCTTTTTACAGATATTAACTCTACCTGGCCTGGGCGATTTGGGGTGTATCGCAGCCTGGGGTGGGGGGGGGGGGCGGAAAGTGCCACCCCTATATATTTTCTCTACCGCTAAGGCTAGAGCGCTGAAGCTTACCACACAGTATCTTGGGTTCAAGTTCTACCGGGAAATTTTAAAAAAATCCAAGATGGCCTCCATGATGACGTCACAGTGACGTCATCTTCTCGGAAGCCATTTTTCGGCCTTTTTCGTGTCGATTTTTCGAAATTTTCATTTTTCCGATTTTTCTCTCGAAAAAAATCAAATAAAATATGGAATAATTACATGTAGTTTTGCATAAATAAAATACTTTCAAGGCCCTTTAGGCAAGGAAAATGTGAAAAAATGGAGCGAAAAGATTGAAAAACACGACTTTCGCGGATAACACATGGCCGCCATTTTGAATTTACCCATGATTCTCTGCCCGGGGGTATATGAAAATAGGCTCAAAATGACCCCAATAAGATAAGCTTTAAAGTCACCAAGTTTCAGCCTCCTCGGTTTTGTCGTTTCGGAACAACAGAGAAAAGTTCACTAGGGGGGCACTTTCCGCCCCCCGGCCAGATAGGGTTAAAATCCATGACATTAGCAAGTCTCCTTGGCTTACAGAGAAATTATACGCCAAAGGTGAGTCTTCGATCTATCGAGGCCCGTCAATCGTTTTGAGTTTTTTTCACGAAATCAAGGTCACTCTTTCGGGAATTCTATGGTCTGTTCGAGTCCGACAATCACCTATATACGGTGTTGTAACCCATTTAGTGAATATCCTTGTGTCAATTAAAAGAAGTGTTAATTCCACTGTGCAGCCACTGGTCGTTCGATCTCCTTTTTTTGAGAGAAAAGTGGGTCGACTACTATTCACATCTTCTTAAACGAATGGATAGGATGGATTGAAGAATAAATATAACCCCTCTGTCAAGTGAAAACATTTTCCCGTTGAATCCTAACGGAAACCGAGTTGCTTCCTAGAAATCACGAATAAGTCACTGAGCGCGGCATGTACAATCAATTACAATGGCGTGAATTGAACAAACCTTTAAACCGTTAGAGGAATAATCAAATACGTTTTTCTTTAAAGGTTATGCGATATGTATTAGTTATCTCGAGATCACGTTAAACTTGCTGATTTTAGACAGAAAGTCGATCGGTACCGTCAGGAAAGTGTATTGTTTCTTTTTGCGCTCAGCAAAACTGCCGCGATGATGAATAGAACGGAAAGACATTTGACATGAATACGTCAAGTGTATCAATTCATTCAGCCCCGGTGCTGCTATGATAAAGCACCGTCCCGGGGATAACAAGAAGTCATGTCAATGACATTGCTGGTCTAGGAAAGGGTCCCTTGTCTCTAACTTTATTAACGCTTCTCGACTAAAAATTCTCCTGGTGGTACTTCTTTTGAGAGCGTTGCACAGTGAATGTCAATTTCCGAATAATATAGAAATGTGTGTTGCTTCTCACGATATCATGATATGCGTCACATCCGATATTGAAAATTCAGCCGTCATCTATAAAAGAACTTCCACATCAATAATCGCAAGATCTACTTCTTATCACAGTTAGCCCCAATTCCAGTTGCATATTAAATGAAGAAGTTCGCTTATATAGTGTTTGGTGACTGCGAAGAAATGGGCTTTGGAATTGTTATCATTTTACAATTTCTGAATATGGACGTATTCATTAGTCTACCAAAAGTGGTGCACAATTTGTACCCATTCGAATAACTACACGATCTTGATAATGATATGGCATTACCGCATTTCACATAAATATTATTAATGAGAAATGCAAGCTTTTCTATAAACAAAGAACATCGCAGTATCGACAACCTTGCCTTCGGCAAGATCCAATCAGCAACGAATCAGCTATTAATGCAGGCTCTACTTTTTCTCCTTTCGCCCACTCAACATCATACTGTTCAAGTGCGCTTAGTATTATCTTTGGATCGGTCATGATCGATTGATATTCATAGGCTTTCTATATTCTGGTCCCTTCATCAGTAATATTTTGAGGCCATGTTGCACATATTCAGTCACAAATGCGACATTAAATATAATTCTCTCTCTCTCTCTCTTTCTCTACCATTCACAGTATGTCTAGATGGTTTATAGGTAAATGTCGACAACTCACCGGCACTTGTATAGGCACCGGACGTGTATTCGCTAGAGTCAAACATTTGATGACTTTAGAATAATTAAATATAATGCCATCTTGCCATTGAGTACAATGGCAAGAAATACAAGGCGGATTAATGATCTTGAACTAATTAAGTACAGCATTGCAAACTTCTGCGTAATTTAGAATTCTGGGGATCTTTATTATGTCCAGTACATTTTCCAAATACAAGCGTTCCAGGAACAGCCGGTCTTGCGTGTTTCGATTGTTTTCAACGAACGATATGGCGGTATATCTTGACATATTTTACTCATAATTGATGGCATTTGCCTTCGGATTACGCACCTTTTTGGTTTCCTTGGATCAATTGATTATGTATTGTTGATGATAAAATTCAAGCAATTCTATCAATAAAGAAACACCCCAAGAATGATAAACGTGCAGTAGAACCTAAGAAACGTGCAGTAGAACCTAAGGAAGCCTTGTGGCTTCTGATATTAACATTCCGGTGACTAGCTTTTTTGATTATCGATAATATGGTGTTTAATAAGGTACTGACGAGAAATAGTAGAATAAAGTGTCGATAAATTTCAAGTAGATACATCTATATCCGGTATATATCCTTTGTCATCTAGTTCTTCTGTAATTTTTTTTTATCGGCATGCATTCAACATCGGAATTACTTGAAATGACAGCACAATAAAGCTCATAACTACGGTCAGGGATATTTCATTAGTATACAAATGTATGACAGAAAACTTGAGAAAACTCTCCCTGTTCTGCCACCGTTAATCTCTCCGCCAATTCAACACCTGCTTCAGTGATCTCCACGCGAGAGTACACGTGTCTCTTCCGTAGAGCATTCAATAACCTTATTTTTCATTTCCAGCACCTACTTTTGTTACCTACTCCATTCGTTTTACATACTGGAAAGTCGAAAAATCAAAGTGCCCCGATTTGTGTGTCGAGCATATACAAATTCTTCGGCGTATATGTACTAAAAAAGTTAATTTTCAGCTACCATGAAGTCGACATTTGTAAATGCCTGATCTTCTTCATTTGACGTCACTAGCCAGTGCCGTGCCCAAAGCAACAGGAGGTATTAAAAGCATGTGATGGACGACAACGCTGGTCATAATATGTGTACTTGCGAGGCAACAGAATCTGAGCTGCCAGACACAAAGAGATTGCTATCTCCTACATTCAAAATCGAATATTTCGTTATTTCCATTCATAAACTAGATTCGTTATTCGCATGAACATGACTGATTAGTCTATTTAGAGGAATATAGGAAAGGGTTGTAGCGAGTTATGAGATGCTACGACAAAGCTACACACACGCTCTCCATTCTATTTTTTCTACATAACGAATAAAAAAATGGAAGAGGAATTCCCTTTCTCGAGTTAGGACACATTTGCCTATGACAAAGTAGTTTTGAAACATAACTTTTTCTATTAGTAATTAGTATATACAGTTGATATGGATTTGAAGAGAAACGTGGGTTTGAAAATGTGACCCTTCCCCAGGGACATTCCCCAATGTTGACACGGTCATTGAGGACGAGGTTTACATCTGTGTTTACATTTTTACATCTGTGTAATGAAGTTTCTGCCTGCAACGCCTGAATTCATTGATCAGGCATAAAGGTTGTATTTCAACCTCCGAGTCTGTGAATGTCAAGTGGTTAACTTCCTTTGCGCATACGCATATCTTGCTTACTATACATGAAGAGGTGGCAAATCTGTCCGTTTTTGAAGTCCTGAACGAACAGCTAGTAGTCTCAACGTGAACATACATTGAGATAACGCCAATGTTCATTGTTAAACGGATTCATGTTGAAGTAATTAATTATTTACTAAATTTGTGGGTTTGTGGGATTTATTTAGAAAATAATTCAGCTCTGATGACCTGACAGAGAGGATATAGGACGCTCTAACCTGACGTAGGCGATCTAGGCCCTTTATAGAGCAACTGCTTTGTGTTGCCCACGTATATTTTCTGGTACCCTTCATAGACGCCATTTTGAATATTCCAATGATCCTTTGCTCAAGGTATTATGCAAATAGGCTCAAAATGACACCAATATGATAAACTACAAAGTCTCGGAGTGTCAATTCTCATTTCCTTGTCGTTCCAGGGATAGAGGAGAAAGTTCGGTAGGCAGCCATCATTCCTTCCCCCAAGCCTGATAGGACTAAACTTGATTTCTCACTTAGTCGATGAACAGCCAGTGAATCTGTTGAGAAAACTTCATAAGAAAAAAATTCCCTTCTGCCATCAAATTTTTGCTTCCAAAATTCTGCTACGTTGGTTGACGAATGTACTCAGAATTAGGCAGAGAATTTATAAGTTGTTTGCCAGGGTATGACAAAAATAATCCATGCCAAATTAAGATATCTTGGGCATAATTACGGCTATTCCTATTCGTACGTCTCTTATTCATCCTTGCAACAAAATCTCGTTGTTAATCATTTTTGCTCCGTGAGAATATGTTTTCTTTTCTGTTGAACGTCAACCAGAAACAGTTTTTAGGGGGAAAGGAACGGTGAACGTGATGATACGGTGAAAAGGGTATGGACATGCCCTCGTGTATGCCAATTCCATTAACTGGAAATGTACTGGCACAGCGACGTTTGTTTTGCACATAAACTTCACGGAGCCAAATGAATAGACAAACTAAAAATACCTGTTTGTAGCATTGCAATGGATAATGCCACTGGTCTCCGTAAAAGTCCTACTTTCGGAATTTTTCAACTTGAACAAAATGAACGAAATCACTAGAAAAACTAATATTTTGTCCCTTTTCAACGTCGGATTTGCATTTTTTTTCATACGGAAATAAAGTTGGAAATGCAGTCAAAGCTTATCAATAAAATGATTCTCTGACCTAAGAGAAACTGGTTTTCTGAGTTAGTATTTTCTCTCGATGGTCACCAAAACAACGCGCGTGCGACAATTAAAATGTTTGAGATTATGTCAGTATAAATCATTATCCGCGGACATGAGCCTAATTTCATTTCAGGAAACTTTCAAGCTAATTTTTACAATAACAGATAAATGCCTTTGACATATTTCAGATTCAGATTCAATAGCAGGCTAGAAAAAGAAACCGACAGAAGCCTTAAATGCAAAACTTTCGACCGATATATCATGTGCTTACAATCAAGACAATTCGTGAACGTCCATAATATATACTTGCACTGATCATCGTGAACAGATTACAGTTAATGTGTGAATAGGCTCTCACACGAATTCGAGACTAGAAGATTTTCTCACCCGAGTTTGTAAACTTGGGTGCTAGTCGAAATGAAATTACTACTCATCAGTGAGACAGTCAAAATGGCGATTAAGGGTAACCAGGAATCAGTTGTAGAGAGTTGTAGCTCACTCTCCCCACAGTTATAGCTAATGCGTTATTGTACAAGAATCATTAGTCCCCGTCCGAATCTGTTGATCATCAGTGAATTCAGCAGCAGCGAACATAAGAAACCAAATCACCGCGGCAGCATGTGCACGGCAGCCAACTGTGCGCGCACCCACTTCACACTCACAATACCACTCGGCGATCTGATTGGAATATTCTACCCACAAGTTGTATTGCTTGGATGATATATGGCGAGATTAAGTCCGGACGTAAATCATATCTTCAGCCGCTTCGTGCATCATAGTCTCCAGTGCGCCACCGCAGAGCTGCTGGTTCACATAGCATGGAGCTTGCTTCAGTTGATAAAATCCGAATGTTAGAAATTGAAGGTCATATTCAGTTAACTTAGGAAAATCTGGTACAGTGACACCAGACTTCAGGGCGTCCCATTTCTCTGAGCGTCTCTGTCGAATTTTGTCTCCATGTAGCCGTTCGTGGGTTAGATTGACCTCAGACACTCATTTCGGCATCTCTCCGGCGTTGTTTGAATCTTCTCAGTCAGACGTTTCCATTGCTGGGCGATATTTGTTGCAGATAGCTCCGACTATGCGGAGGCTGTTTTGTATATTACGAATGTCCACATTTGGTATGACACGGTCAGAGTATTTCCATTTCTTCAACCGTCTTTTGACGAATTCAACTGCCCAGCGGACCTTTGTAACCAGCCTGGACTTGTTTGCAGATCTTGTATTGAACTGCTTCTCCAACTTGCTCAAGAATTCGGGGGATTCGGTGTGGAAACCACACTCATAGAGAAACGAAAGTGCATCCCGGAATCCTCTCTCTAAGATTCATATATCCTCTTCGGTCAGTCAGTCCATCATGTTGTCTGCATTGAATTTCATCATATGCATGATTGATTGATTGATATTTATTCACCATATACCAGCATAACAATAAATATAACAATGGTAAAATAATGATTCAGATAATACAATATATATATACATAATGGTTGGTGTGATAATGGCGGGAATAAAACCCAGATGGGCTTGTTCTATCCCATAATAATTTAGTGCATATTATAATAAAAAATAAATTTAAGTATATAAATATATTTACTAATAATATAATGGTGAATTATATGAGCTCAGAGAGATCAATAACATTTGTTTTGAACGTATATACAAAGGAGAGGATAGCTTAATAGGTGTACTTGGGGAACATATGATACAATGATATATATAACTATGATTATTTGATAATATGATTATTACATATTTATATAAACACACATGTACACACACGCACGCACACACACACACCAATATATATGAGACTTAATATAATGATATAATTTTTTATAGTAGGCTATTGGATGGTCATTTTACTTTTAGTTTTGAATGTCGCGAGTTATTAGGTGGTATTTTAATCTTTTTTTGAATAATGATATGGAAGTAATTGACTTGAGTTCTGTGTTAAGTTGGTTCCATATTCGCGGTCCTTTGATATAAGTAGTATAAAATGATAGTTGAGAATTGTAGAATGGTCGATAAAGATTGAGGTGTTTCTGTCGTGTTTGGTATTGATGAATGTTTTGCAGTCTGGTAAAGTAAGTTCGGAAGCGATTTGGTAAAGAAAGTGGTTGGTGTATAGCTTTGTGGATTAAATTTAGGATTACATAGTCGTTGATTTTATTGAAAGTTAACATGCTTAGTTGGATGAATAATGGTTGAGTATGTGCGTATTTAGTTTTTTTGCAAATGATACGAACCAGTCGCTTTTGTAGAACAGTAAGTGGGGCAGTGTGAGTAGGAAAGGTATTCGCCCATATTAAATTGCAGTATGTAACGAGTGCGTAAAATAATGTATAGTACAGAGTGATTAATGTATTTTTATTGACACAGTCCTTGATATTATTGATTACTCCGATGTTTCTTGATAATTTTGAGCTTAGTTTGCTTATGTGTGTTTGCCAGTTGAGTTTGTTGTTAAAATATACTCCTAAAAATTTGAAATTTTCAACAAGTTCTACGTCAATGTTGTTAATTCTTATAATTGGATGAAACGAAGATGACGAACGATGCGGCTTAAAGAATATGCATTTTGTTTTGGAAACATTTAGAGAGAGCTTATTGCAACAAAACCATTCGTATAATTTGCATAATTCCACATTCATGGTTTCAGAAAGGAGTTTCGGGTCGGAGGAAGAGTAGGTAATACTCGTGTCGTCGGCAAAAAGAGTAATTTCAACATCTGAAGCAGCTGTGATATCATTGATGTAAAGTAAGAAGCAGATTGGGCCAAGAATCGAACCTTGGGGAACTCCGCATGTAATGTTAGAAGGTGTTGAGAATGTATTGTTTAGGGAGACAATTTGGGTGCGGTTTGAGAAGTAACTTCTGAACCAGTCATTTGCTATATTTCGAAAGCCGTAATAATCAAGTTTTTTTAGAAGTATATTATGATTGACAGTATCAAATGCTTTGCTTAAATCAAGAAACGTTGTTATGCTAAATTGTTTGTTTTCCTTGGCCATGGCTAATTTTTCATATAGCGACACTACAGCATGGGAAGTTGAGTGGTTTGCACGAAATCCGTATTGGCTGGGACTGATGATGCCTTGGTCTTCAAGATATGAGATCATTCGGTTTGCCATAACTTTTTCAAATATTTTACTGAAGCAAGGCAGTACAGATATCGGTCTATAATTAGTTACTCTGTTTTTTTCCTCGCCTTTGTATATTGGACTGATCTTAGCAATTTTGTAAATATTCGGAAATTCACCTGTTGTGAACGACAGATTTAGTAGAAACGACAGTGGAGAGGTAATGTAGTTTGTTATAGGTTTTACTAGCGACATGCGAATTCCATCCTGGCCAGGGGAGGCGTTTTTCAGAGATTGAACTACGCCAGAAATCTCTTCTGGGCTACATGGTGATAGCGTAAACTCACTCGTATATTTATTATTCAGATATGACATGAAGTCTGAATTGGTAGCTGGAATTTTATCGGCAAGTTCAGTAGCTACTGAGCAGAAATATTTATTGAAACAGTTTGCTATGTCTTCAGGATTTGAGGTCTCTGTACCATTTACAACAACGGCAGAAGGCAAGATCGAAGATTTTGCCTTGCCTAATAAATTATTTATAGTTTTCCATGTTCCCTGAATGTTGTTGTTGAACTGTTTAAATTTATTTTCATAGTATAACTTTTTCGCAATCCGTAACGTGTGGTTTAGTTTATTGCGATATACTTTGTATCTGTTGTTCAGTTCGGTGTTACGTGTGGTCATCCATAATCTATATAGTCGATTTTTTTCATGTATTGATTGTAAAAGAGCTGTGCTTATCCAAGGTTTTTTTGTTTTTGTTTGTGTTTTATGGCATTTAATTGGAAAACATTCATTGTAGATGGAATTAAATGTGTCACTAAAAGACCTAGCAGCTGAATGAACGTTTGTTTCCATATATAAAATATTCCAATCGACAGATTGTATTTTTTCTTCGAAAAGAGTCTGGTTGCTGGTGCTAATATGTCTATATGTTATATTGTTCTGCTTATTGTGCTTGGAAATTGAAGAGTTACAGAGGAAGAATACAGGAAAATGATCAGAAATGTCTGTAAGTAAGATACCAGCGCTTATATCATCTTCGTGGAAATCTGCTGGAGCACAAGATTCTGAGTCTGGAACTTCACGTCCGTCGACGTACAATTTTCCTTTTGTGAACCGTACTTTTTTATTTTCCTGGTAGCATTTGTTCATATAGTTTCGTACGGCGTTCTTTTTTGCTCTGTCTTCTGGAATGAGGTCTTCTGTTACGAACACGGGACTTTCTTTAAGTACTGATTTGGCCTTGAAGAGTACGTCGCGTCGTTCAGGGCGATACACGAATTTGGCGAGGATATGTCGCGTGATGTGTTGCGGCCGACACGATGAGCGTTCTCAACATGAACATTAGGGAGTTGAAGTTTTTCTTTTATCAGGTTTTGTACAATGGCCATGGGGTTTTCATCGGCCTGTTCTTCAATACCGCCAAATCGGAGGTTATATCCACGGCTATATCTCTCTTGTTCAAGTATTCGATTTAGCAGAGCTTTGTTTTCATCACCCAGCCGTTTCAACTCGCGTTTAAGCATGGCTACTGCTTCATGGACGTCTGCAAGTTCCTTGGAGTGTGTCTCTGTTTCTTTTTGAGTGTATTCAAGTGATTTCTGGAATTCAACCTGCTTACGTTCGACAATGACAAGTCTTTCATGAAAGTCAATCTGTCTTTTTTCTACCCTGTTTATGGTGTGTTGTAGGTCAGCTAATGACTGCGTCACAAAGCTGCGAAAACTCACCTCAGGATTTTCCACGACAGGTGGATTGTCCATTGATTCTCTGGCCAAGTCTTCCATGTCCGAGTTCTTATCCGAGTCGTCAGTTCCTTTAGGGCTTTTAGTTTTCGTCTGCTTTGGTTTTCCCATGGCGTAAACTCCGTGTATATTCCCAGTAAACTGTGTGTAATTTTCTAACGTAAGCGTATCTGTATAGCACTGCTATTATGGTTGACCATAACCTTCACCAGCGGTCTCTTCTTTTGCTTGCTGTAACAGCGACGCTGGAAACAATACGTCTGGCTTTTCTGGAGGTATATGTATGTGAATCAGAATGACGGACTCGGACAAACAATGGCTGAAGAGGTCAGTGGAAAAGTCGGTTGTACGTTTTTCTATGATGACTTATCATGTGGCCGAACCCAAGGTTTTGAGGGAGGAAATCTGCAAGGAGGACTGTTCTCACAGAATGGACGACTCGACTGACCTGACCTCGTGTTTCTATGCCGAAAAGTGTGGCAAGAAGTCTACAATGCAACGAATACACTGAATTATTAGCTACACATACAAGTGAGATGTAACGGCTATTATTGCTGTTACTTTATACAGACGTCATATCATACAGTCGTTCTACAACCGCCGTTCATACATAACTTATAACCCCATAATAATGAAACGGTATTTAAGAAACTGTCAGATCTGCTATGAAAGTTATATTGACTGCTAGACGGTTTGTCTGGGGAGGGACTGAGGTGCCAATATCTTTGCAAATACCATGTTCACATGGATTATCATTGTAGGGACTAAATATCACATAGATATGGGAGAGTCCAGTCCTGAGATGCGTGAGAAATATGCCAATGGCTGTCCGCGGTAGTCTCAGGGTGGAGGGCCTCGTTGATATGATACTTTTGACCAAGTCCTCTAACTGTGCGACAGATATGCCTGTCAGGCCGATGATTTCACTCTTAGACAATGCTTTCATTCTTAGACAATGACTCATCCTCGAAATCAAGTCTTTTCTTCCAGTTCTTGGTGACTTGAAACCGGAGCGTCTCGTGCAAGGTCGTCAGTTCTTCAGCGTTCATCTTTGTGCTATGTTTGTGGGTCGGTAGTCTTGCGATATCTAATGTCACGCCGAGCTTGATGTGTTTATCACGAAGATGTTTGGCACAGTTATCTAGAACCATGATACAGTTATCTAGAACCAGAACTCCCTGAAACAGGAATACATCAAGGCGCACCGCGACTGGCATTACCTTCAGGTGTTCTCTCTTCACTTGGCAAATAACACACATAGAATGACACTTTGCTCAGGACATGATGGACAGTGTTATGGAGTTGGCTGTCATTCCAGGGTTTAGTCTGATTATTAGCTGCGCCACGTCTTTACTGCCGGTAGAACTGTATTACAAATGGATCCACTTGGCTACTAGCTGCATTCTGTCGATTTAACCATTCAGACTGCACTGTAAAAAGTGGAAACATGTTTAACGTTTCATTTTGAGATGGGTAACATGTGAGATGCTTCATAATGCTACATGTTTCACCCGTTTTCCCATGAAAACATGTCTCAAAGACGTGAGAATACAGCTATTTGATGGTTGCGACATGTTTCAATCGCGTTGCCGTTTCACTATAATGACCCGAATAGCTATTTGAAACATCAAAGCCGAAACACGTACAACCGAGTCGCAAAAGCGACATGTCTCAAGGAACACAGTATAAAAGACGGATAATGATGTCTGGTGCATGGAAGTACTGGCTTCCAAAAAAATATTTCTCGTCTTTAGCGATCCTGAATATATCTGTCGATATTGAGAATAAACAGACCGACTAATTTAACTGAATTACTTGCATCGTAATATAACTCTTCCAGGCCTAGGGTATTTGACTATTTTTGGCCTCCTCCCCACTAAATATTTGTTCACTCCTTGATTCTGAAAACCCCCAAAATATATCTTGGGGTCTGCTCTGCTGCAAAAATAAAAAAAAAAGCAATCCTTGAACATTTTGTTTATTTGTGCCAGGTCCTCCAAAGTAAACTACATAGTACATTAGGGAAGAATTATCTGATGTGAAATAAAATAGCTCATGCACTCTTTTATCAAAACAAGAAAACAAAAAACTCGAAGAAAACGGTAAAACACCACATTTCTGGTCCCCCACATGATCGCCACTTTAAATTTGCCAATGATTCATACCAAAAAAATGTTCTTTGTGTGACCAGATCTACATCCAGTATTTTAAATGTGTGTAGCGCATCAGGATATTTTCTGGACAATACGATTGCTCTATATACGATTCGGCCACTGACATCAAATGACACCAAACCATGCAGGCATCTTCACATTTCAAGTTGAATACTACACTAATGTTTCGTCATTTACCTTGACCTATTGAATAGAGTGAATTGGTAAAAACTAAGAAACGCACGTGATGTCATATAGCCAATCAACATAAGAGCTTGCCAACACAGTGCAGCGAGGATTTTCTTTGATGTCAGCCTGTGACATTTCCAAATATGGCAAGTGGTGGTTGTATTGATGTTAATTTCTTTCGAATAGTCAATCAAAGTTGAATTTTAAAGAGGTCATAAGATGCAGTCCTCCTAATGTGGATCACGGAATATTTATAGAGCTATGACATCATCAAACTCATATTCTGATCAGATATTGTGTTTATATGTTCAGCCAAGGCAACACGTGTGGTGTTCGACTTGGATATGCGAAGATGAAACCAGGAGGAGAGATTATTTTTTATCTTTATGAAAATATTGAATATTGTTTGTGTGTAAAACAATTTTCCTCCTTCCTCCCTGACTGTGACCACTGTTGCGACAACTCGAGACGAGTCCAGGACTCCGTTATCTTATTAATCATCTGCGATCCGTATTCCATTTCCCGAAACGGAATGGAATTTCAACGATTCGGAGATATTTACCAAAGCAGATGAATGTATGATTTTCAAGTTACACACATTCATGTATCTAAGTCAGGAAGTATGGTCAATATCTGTATGCAATTTAGTACCCCCTGTTGAGAGCTGCTTCCTGTGTGCTGGATTAGACTGTGTCATGTCAACAGACCGATGTGCCAACTTGAGTAAATTATTATTTGGGTTAATATCTGAATGTAAATGTACCATGATTTGGTGTAAATCTGTGATCTAGTTCACCAAAACATGAGCACATTATTGTCATGAACAATCTGCACGCCATGATAAATGGGTTCACATCAGGAATTATGATGTATCGAACATATATCTTTCTGGAATGATCACATTCATTGTTAACCTGAGGAGCAAGCTTGTCTATTGTATATGTTCCTGTCTGTAGCCTATCGTTATTGTTGGTTTACACCCGAGTTGGACTTCCATCGAAGATAAGAGAATAAAAACTGATGCAAGCTGAATTTAATAAACGATTCGTGTATTTCTGTTTCTTTTACAGGCGATCTGGCGATCTGATGAAACATGTAATGGGAGATAGACTATTCTGAATCACTTCCAAGTTTGAGACATGTTCGGACACGTTTCGGTTGCGACATGTCTCAAAAGTTGGGACAAAGTCATGTTTGGGCTTAGACGTTTCATTTTGAAACATGTAGTCGACCGTAACATGTTTCAGATTGACAGATGTACATACAACACATGTTTCACTCTGCAGTGTGTCACATGTTTCAAACGGACACATGTTTGACGACGACATGTCCATATTGAGACATGATTAACACATATGAGGATGACACGTGTTTCAAATTGAAACATGAAACCGTTTCCAAATGAAATATGTATGTACTCACATGTCCCAAAAGTTGGGACAAAATCATGTTTCATTTTGAGACGTTAAACATGTCGCCAATTTTTACAGTGTGGTCAACAGATCATTTAGTTTCTTCTGCTTGCGACAGCATGAACATAACGGCAAGGCCATTGTTGACATCGCCTTTTCCCCAACTAGCAATAAATACTCTTCCTAATGGACACACATATATGTACAAATTCGCCGCAGAAAACGAGCTTTGATACGACTAATAAAATTACCAGATCAGTCCACATTTTTTGTGTGACGAACATCTCGATCAACCAGACAAAGCTAAGGGAAACTTCGTAATATTCAGCAAATATATTTTGAGATGTATGTCATCTCGGGGCATTCTTTCTAAAATAAATGTTCACATATGTATTGTAATCATGATAAGAAGTCGAAAAATGCATCAACAAATTATTATAAGATTTTGGGAGTATATATTTGGGATTCGAACCAGCAGACCATTCAATCATAATAATTCTTCTTCTCGTACCTCTCTATCCATTCGGCCATCTCATACACTTACAAGGAGTATTGCTTGTGTTTTCGTTTTATTTTTTTATTTATTTCTTTTTATATGAAGATAAACGATAACAATAACGTCGTTTGTTGCACAAGTACCGATTCAAAAGAGTGTGAATATTTTGTGGTTACAGTTTATCTTCATATGAAACTAGGCTTTTTAACTCAAAGCTGTCAATTTTATGCAAACCTACCACTTTGCAGAGTTACTGTCAGAAAACCATGACACTCATGCTCTCAATATTTTAAAGAGTCCAAAATAACATAGTTTAAGATGAACTGAAGTTCAAATTTCAATTGTACCTCATCTTGAGCGATTTGTCCACCTTAACGTACGAGGTCCTTTGTCAAGTCTGTCGATTTTACCAAACAGTGAACATCAAACCTTAAATGTAGAACGATTTTAATAACCGTGTACTTTTCAAGAACTATTTAAGCAAGAGCAATACCAGAGTTCAGAAATGGAAATTGCGGGAGTGTAAAACTTCGGACATATTTCATCTTCTATCACGTTAAAGAGGAAATTAATCACAGCCTGACGGAAGATGCATTTAAAAATGTCTACACTGTATTTGAGAAATGTTTAAGCCATTTTGTTCTACCTTGAACAAGCGGTATCGGCATGCATGATGTTGCTGATGAAATGGAAGATACAGCCAGGCATCATACCTTGCAAATCGTAAAGACAATAATGTCCTGTATTGTAGGAGCGAGAAGTGACAGTCTGGTAAGTTGTAAACTTCAAACGTTCTGGGAAATGCGACAACTGAATGTTCCAAACATCTGATGTTTCATATAATATTCAGTTGCCCCCATTGCGGAGAAGTGTCCTAGTTGGGTTAGAAGATGGGGGCCGAACAATCTTAGCCTCCGCACCAGCGATTTCGTTTTTGAACGATCAAGCTCATTATATTTCTTTTCGTCGTTTATGGAAATGAAAGAAACTTGATAGGGGAAATAAATTGCGAGGGAATTTGATAAATACGTAGATGTGTGGTATTCTTTTCTATCCATAAGAGCACAAAACCGACCAACCACATTGATTTCAAGCAGAAATACGCTGTCGGACATCCGATTTTTTGCGATAGGAATTTTAGATTCGATTGCTAAACCATTTGGTGTCAATATCACAAAAAAGTAAATGTCAGTATCTCATTAAACTAGCAGATATTGAGAAGGAATTGTTCAAGGATTTGATGTTCTTGACAGTTGCGTTGTTTGGACAGGGGAAATATCGTTATCAGTGAGTTTCTTGAACATGTGTTTCCGTTTACGAGTCGCCTGTCGCCAAAGAGGCCACCGCAAATTTTCTTCGTGATTTTTTTAAGTTTATTTATCTCAATCGGCTGACGTTTAAACTAATTACATCGGTAAATGTTTGCATCTACTGTGGCAGTTGCCAAATTAAAATTATCTTCGTGGTTTCAGAAATCGGAGGGATGGAGGCTTTTGCGCAGGCTGTACAAACACACCGGATAAACGATAAGGGTTGCGTATACTGGCATATACCCTGGGAAAGACTGTTTGATATATCTGGGGTTTTCACCTGTGCGTGTTATTGGATGCCCTCATTATATTCTAGATAATGAAGCCCAGAAATGCCGACTCGCAAGTTAACATTAAGAGTCAGCATGTCCTTGGGCCCTCGCATGCCAAACAGGGTTCAACAACAGGTTTAGCTTTGATGTACACAGTTGGTCAGAAGCCGATTTCTTTCGGAGTGATTGGCGATAACCGAGAAGGTTTTTTCCCTTTCCCGTTGCCTTTGAGTTTTTTGTGCTTGCCTTGAAGAACACCGACCATTTTGTCGATATCGATATCGGAAATTAGTGATTTCCCGTAGTTTCCTTTTCTTTCAGATGCCGTCCAAAAACTACCTGCTATGCCCCTGACAGTAGTCGGTTCGTAGTCGTCCCCGTCAACTTTTCTTCCGGAACCAATGAAAGTATAACAATTGTTAAGTTTCTGTTTACTTAAGTTTCTGGGTTTTTTCAGGTTTAGGAACCCGCGAAGCAATTTCAGATGATGGACAGTTTTTGCTCTGGTTCGTTTGTTTTTCGAGTTTTTGAGGAAGTAATGCAAATTGGCGCAGACTATTTCTATAAATCTCAACGCACGTCCTTTCGTCATTTTTTTTATACACATCAACAAAGCAGCAGGTCTAGTAGAACTGGCAGAACTGTCCGTAATTGTCATTGACATTCTGCTGGCCTGGGGAAAGATGTGGAAACTTCGTGGAATTTGAAATAACAACAAACTTCGGAAATGTTTCCAGCGGATGATAAATCCGCAAAATTTTCCCTTGACAACCGATCGTTCGACCGATCTCGAAACACATGTTTGTGATGGCGTATACAGTTTTGCAGAAGTTCGAGTGTTCGCTTACAAATTGTTTGCAAACAGATGACAAAAGTAGTCCGTGACGTCCCGGCTGGACGTCACAACCACGACGAGAGGATTTTTTCTACCATGGCTACATACGAAGGGAAGTCACCATTTTATAAGTGTTATCAGTCTCAAACATGACTATGTATAGCTACGATAGTAATGTATAACAAAATATGCTCGTTCGTAGAAGTCGCTAAAAGAATACGTCTCAAGTGATTCCTTCCAAACTTCTTGGGCGAATAGTTTACGATCTGATTAATGGGTAAGAGATATCAAGCTATTCACTGTGATAATAACTGCTAGTATTCGCAGTAGTTAACCTCTCACCAACACGCTACAATATTTACATTTGGACCAATTGTGTGTCCCAAAGTCTATCTACTGGCTGTAGTTTGCTAAAACGCGTGTAGAAAGTGAGGTCATCATGCAAATTAGTGTACTAAATTTTATGAAAAGGAAACATAAAGAATTGAACGACATACGTGTCTGCGTGGATTCACTTCAAAACACTGAAGACATACCCAGTGAAGAACATGTACTTATTTGAGAAATGGAAATGCAGAAAGGTATTCGTGTTTCATTTATTTTCTCTTCTACTCATTCAAACCCCATTACGCATGCATTTTTGTTGGTCATCATAAGCGCCATTTTGGAAGTACCGATCAAGTTTTTAATCAAATAAACAAACTGTATAGCCCCAATATGATAAGCTAAATAGAGAGACAATGTGCTCTTATGTTCCTGAGGTTCCGGTAAATATTTGAGAATGAGGACAGATTGGATGGACTACAATTTGGATACGAAGATGAACACTACATTACGCCCATTTCCTCTGACATTTCAGTAAAGCACGCCTTTGTCTCCAGTGAAAATATCCCGTTCTTGGCGCACGGAATCAGCATGTGTTTATATCGATTTGAATACAGCAGACTTATGCCCATCTGAAACCAGCGTTATAGATATGTTCTACAAGTGGTTTCAACTTGGTGATTTCAATTTTGGTGATGGGTTAATAGTGTTTAGGGTCACAAAATAAATATGCCAATGTGGCGGTTTAATATACTGACTTCCAAGCTCTATCAGCTACGTACAACTTGAACATTTCTCTCGAGAGACTTTTGCTAAAAAACTTACTATGTTTTCCATATTACAGCTTATGCCCATGCAATTTCCTATTAGGGTCAGCGGATAAGTTTTGAACGAATTACCCCTAAAAGCATATGATGTATACAGTATATATATATATATGTCTAGGTTAATAAGTAGTGAAGTAAACTGCGAATCACTTGGGTCGTTGCAACATACTGTGATTATGTGACAAGTTTCAGTCATCTCACCAACCATTACTGCAGAAACTAGTAACGTTGTTATAGGATAGCATCTTCGCTTAAGGCTTTTTCAGTTTGGCGATAAACACTATGTATCTGTAAAAATACTATAGCAGGCAAGTCAGTCGCGTTGCGTTTCAGATTGAAACTATTGCGAAGCTCTAGGGATCATTTAATCACCTTTAATGTTTTGCGAATTTCCATCGAGTTTGAATGACATGAAAATCGTGTTGTGTTGCCGGCATCATTAAACCTTTGTTCTTCTTTATATGTTTTGTTGGGCTCACAAGCGAAGATAATTCCAAGTCGTATATCATATAGCATTTAACCAGACGTGCGCATGATGGAGATGGATTATTTACATGGAATTTTAGTGTGGCTCTAATGCCCGTCTATGAACTACCGTATTTGCATTGTTGCGTACGGAAATACGCTTCGAATCAATCGACCATTCCATAGAATGCACTTTGGTGTCTCTATTATGTCAGCTGATGTAACTTCACATTAGTATTCGATAATAGTTATGTTACGTCAGCTTTTACCGTAACAGAAAGATGTGTGAAGTTAAGGATTAACAATCAAATATTTATTTACAATACTAAAATCATATACAATTTAAGTAAGGTTAATACAACAAATAGATGTATGAAATATAGTCTTACTGCTCAATGCTATACCGGTGTACACTTTACAGTCCTTGTTGACGCGCACAAATCACGCTTCTGAAGAATGGTAATCCAACACTGCTCAGTTGCACACAGTCCCAGTAAATGTCCAATATCCGACAGCCGTTAACAAATATCGTAGATTATGCAGCGACCAACAGTTAATACACAGGAGTAAATAATCCAGCAGTCCGTAGTTACAGGCAAAGGTAAATCCAGATAATAACACAGTATAACAGACGCACATAAAGAGCCAGTTTTAATTCCCCCCTGAATGACTGAGTGATGGGCTATTTATACTCTATGAGGCAATCCAGATCATTCTGCCACTCAAGAAGCTTCTAGAATACACAGCATTACCGCATCATCTGACCTAGATACAATTTACAATAATCTTCCGGAAAGCTCCAAGTGGTTGACCCACATAATAGTACGTAAACAAGCCTGCGTCAGCCCTAGATTCTAGAAACATCCACAACGTCTAATAATAGACTACAATACCATGACAGTTACAATGTGAAACGTAACGCTTGCCTACCGTGGTATGTAATCTGTGTCTCTGTAATTCCAGGGGACATGAGTTCACATGTGCATTTCAGATGTGTATTTTTTTTCAATAATAAAGCCGATTCTTTGTGACCGTGTGTTCTATTTTCCAGATTCTAAGATATATTCACATGATGTGAACCGTATCTTCAAGACGTTTATTAACAGTTGAACTTTTAAATACAGTTTTTAATATTGTAGCAACACAGAAGAGCGTATACATGTATATATTCACGATATGATCTATTATCATATAAAACACTAGTTTACTGAAGGCATCGACACCTATCCGTGATGAGAAATTGTAATTTTACCAATTTGAAGATTCTTGGATACTACCGAGTACGTACGGTCCCCACTACGGCATAATTATAATTTATTAATTATGTGATTCGGAAATATCGATGTTATGAGCCTGATCTGATATTAACAGGTTGTGTAGGTTTATTTCCAAATGACTTGGTTGGCAAATGAGATTTGGCAACAGGTTTTCCTGTAGTCTGCAATTCGAAACTTGAGATGGCCGGTAATTCTCTATCGGGAATACACCCAAAACTATTGTGGAGACATCTTGAACACGAAGTTTGCGGCATTTGAAGAGATAATTAGATATAAACTAAAATAAGGCTCAGATGACGGTCATCTTAGAAACCCAAGAAGACCGGTGTTACACAATAGCCATCGTGAAATAATCATCGTGCAAACCCCCTAAACTATCAGTGTATCAACAGAAATAATGTACATCGCAGTATTGGCTGAAATCGACTTTAGATGGTGACCATCTTGGAATCCAAGATGGCCGTCACGATCATATGACTTGTCCTACATTGATATGGTATTTTCCGTCACTATCCTGACAAATGACCAAGACATCTTTTGCCAAACAGGTAAAACAAAGCCGGATTACGGGTGCTAATATTGGCTTCTGGCGGCCATATTGAAAAATGACTTCTATGACCTGCATAGGAAAAGTTCACGGTGGCTCCTTATCTGTAAGTCTTCGTATTCTGACCAAGTTGCTGTCTACGTTTCCCCGGTGCTGTTAAATACTCATACTCCAAATTTTCTAATAAACGAAGGATTTTTCCCGTGAGCTTGTCGATGTGTGATTAACTGATATACATATCACTTTAGAAGAGTAGGTAAGAAAGATTTTAGAATAAAACTAGCTGCCATTATGTGTCATCTAAAGTGAATTCCCCAAATAAAACCTAAGGGAAGCCGATGTGGTGTCACCGTCCATTAGATCAATTCATCAATGAAAAAATCAATGTAATTCATTATGCTAGTTATCTCCGTAGCGTCTCAATCTCAGCAAAAGGCCCGCGATGATGGATGAAATGAAAACAACATTTGACATCAATACCACAAGAGTAACCTCTCTTGTTCTTCTATGATGAATCACCACCTTCGGAGATAATAAAGGTCATTTCAACGATACTATTGGTCCGTGAAACAGCGACCAATGAGATAATATTTGAATTCTTACTTGTATCGAACTCTATTTACTATTCTGATTGCAAACTAATCTTGATTGTATAGCTTTTGTCTGATTTATCGAAGGAATGCCAATCTTATGGGAAAATATTGGTTGCGTATGGTAATTAATCTGAAAAACTTTGTAACACCATTGCTTGAATGGCTCGTTATAGAAGCTGCAGAGGGTCATGAATCTTTTTTCCAGAAAGGGAGGACTAGACTTGTTCATCCACGGGCTAAAGGAACAATGCGTCCGTGTGATGTCAACAACTGAAATGATACTACAGTCGTGACGCCACAATAGGGCGAGAAACAAGAGCCTCACGGGCATCGATATACGTCCGTGTGCACCTTTGACTACGCAATCCATGAAACACAAATTTGAATTGTCTATGCACGACACTTTATAAAATATCGTACAAATTTAATTTGATCTAGAAAACATAGGTATTGGTCGGTCAAGTTGTATATACTTCTAGCCCATCACCAGTAGTATAAATTTCGAAAGACACGTTTTGACCCTTTAACCCTATCTGGCCTGGGCTTTTTGGGGCCTGTCCATGCACTGAGGGGGGGGGGGTGCGAAATGGCCCCCTAATTATTTTTCTTACCGGTCGGGCTAGAGAGCTGAAACTTACCACACTATACCCTTGGGTCAAGCTCTATCAGAAAATGTGAAAAATCCAAGATGTCCGCTGTGATGACGTCACAGTGACGTCATTTTCAAAAACGGCATTTTTTGGTCGAATTTTCGGTCAGTAAATTAGTAAATATTAATGTGATGTGAAATAAAATAGTTTTTGCTCACTTTTCATCGCGGAAAAACAGAAATTTTGAAGAAATATGACGAAAGCATCACTTTTCTGGTACTCCACGTGGCCGCCATCTTGAATTTATCCATGATCCTCTGTTCACAGATGCTCGCGTTGTTCTTCTTCTTCTTGTGGCTTTTTAAAATACGCATACCCTAAGAGAGTGTGGTGTCTGCCACACTTTTTTTCAACCTCCGATCTCACCACATAACAACCCTGTCTTCAGGCACGTTTGAATTCATTTGCAACTATGTTCGGTGGAATTAATTTTTGCTTCGTTGATTTTCGTTCAGACTTCAATTCTGTTACGTCAACCCAAAGGAACCTTCAGTCGCTCCAAAGTTGTCGCTCGACACATCAGTCATTCAGATATTAGCATTTTCACTGAACAGCATGTGCATGTATATACACTTTAAGATCCTTGAATTGCTTATATATCATGGAAGATGAGCCGCAACCTTGTCATAGGCGACTGTCTTAGTAAGCAGAATAAGTTCACCACTTCTAGTAATCATTTTATCCACCCAATCTAGACAATTCACAAATTCGTGAGGAAGTAGACAAGTAAAACTTTGTCATTATGATTAACATTAAATAATACTTGGTATCAAATTATCGATCCTGCATCATAAAAATAAACGCAACAATTACGTTACAGAAGTAAGGGAACAACTCTTCAACTTTCGCCAAATATAGATGTTCAACTGATAAAAATGACAATTTGGTATGTTTTTAACTCTCCCCCCCCCCCTCACCAAGCAATTCCCATATATGGAAATATGTTTTGAAAGGAAGAATAATTTAACCCTCTGTGGGAATCGAACAATGACCCTCCAATCCCTGGAGTTGCACCTACTGTCTTAGCTATACCGACTCATTGATAATACTCAAAACTGACTTTATGCGCAACTGGTTTTATATAATACAAAAATGACTGTTTAGTATTGAATGAGTTAGACAACCCTGTGCGCGAACAATACGTCATAGTTGTGAAGTTGTATTGTGCAATTTCGGTTACAAGCATGAAATTTGGCACATAGCTATTTTGGATGATCCTCTTTCGGAACACAGCCTCTTTATCCTCATTTTCGCAGTCAGGGCCTTGCCTCGCTGGTATTCATGTTCCCGTCCTCTTCGGCACTCAGAATCCCTTTAGATTAGCAGTAATCACTCCCGTGAATTCAATACTTATGTGTAGCAGCAGACAATGGGCAGAAACATATTGCATTTGACATCATTCTCTCAAGTTAGAGCCCATTTCTGCTAGAATTTACTGGTTCTACACTTCACAATTTACGTTGCTTTGTCAATCAGTTTTACGAATGGAATTACGTCATATATTAGCAGATAGTGACCATAAAAGCGATCTATTTGACCTCGTTGTCAAAAGCTAGGGCCTTGATTTCATGGAGGGTTTTTTTAGTTTGATTTTGATACTTAGATACATTTCATATTGACTTTAACTTTAACAGTCATTTTCGTGAATGCAATAATTTGATGTACCAAAAGATAATAGCGAGAATTTGACATCATTCTCTTGCACACCGACCTTGTTTAGTGAACTAGTTCTGAAATTTCCCACTTAAATCACCTCGTGACAAGCATATTGGCGAATTGAGCATAGAGAGATATCCATAGATACTGATCAGAAATGTTTCTTATTTGCAGAAAAGAAATTAATAAAATTAGTAACCTTCGAAAAGGCTTGGCCGAACATGTCAGATAAGATGATATTTACTAAGAATGAAATAGTTAATCATTTATATTGAAGGAGAAAACCATGTCTTGGAATTAACTTGTTGCGTGGAAAAGAGTGTCAAGGTACTTAGTTTGCAGATGATAACACACGTAAATGCAGAAACTTAATTAAATATTCTAATCGAATATCAAGACTATCACAGGCCTCAATTTGAATAGTGAAAAGTGCCATTATGCCTCTTGGACAGTTCGATAAAGACTTAAACCCCATTCCATAGTTTCACAGATCATAGGAATAGACCTGTTACTAAATTCATTGAAAATTAACTTTGAAGGAAATATAAATTTTCCATTTTGCTCGGCAAAGTAAGCGTGAAGGGAGACTGAAGAACGTAGATTTTAGCGCTATGACTAAATCATTGACATTTGTTTGGATTTCAAAATATTTGAAAGCCTTTTCGATTTGCAAAAATCAACGGCTGAACCGAATGTTTTGAAACTTGGCACACACGACACTTGTACCAAGACATTGCCAAAGCGATTTTTGTGACTTCATCTGTCAATTCAGTATAGACGGCACTGACCGATATATATATATATGGTATCAGACCTATTACGCAATTCCTACAATTTAAAATTTAAATTTTAACAGTTTAAAATTACTTCCCTTGGCATGAAAACGCTGGCAGATGACCCCTTTTTCTACAATTAACACTACCTCCGATGATATGTCTTTCACTGTATTATTGCCACTGCCGCAGGTTTTGAGTACAATGTACTCATTTCTCACTTGTTAAAATAGCTTAAAAGGTCATAAATAGCAACACTTTTCAACGAGTTACTGATTTCCGGCCACTGTGGCTAATGCGTTTAACTTGAACCATGCCATATCGACTACTCCTTATAAATAGTTATTGGTGTTTCACTACGAAAACATGTTATTTACTGTTTGGGCTTCGTCATATTGAAATTCATTGGGCAGCTGCTGGTCGTTTGATCTTATCATTTTTTGAGGAGCAATATGTGTCGCAGACTGATACACACACAGGAAGGTGGATAGTAAAAAAATCAATAACAGAATATCCCGTTCTATCCATTTCGATCATATCGAGAGTTAATCATTTCAAGCAATTTAGTATGAGCGCTATTTAAAGAAATCACAAATAAATCACTAAGCGCGACATACATGTACATGTATAATCTATGGCACTGGCATGAAGTAACATAGCGCTGGGAGGGACAACCAAAGGCATCTCTCTATGAAGGTTATGTGATATGTATTTATTATCTCGATATCACCTTACTCTTGCTGATTTTAGACAGATAGTCGATCGGTACGGTGGCGAAAGTGTTGTGTTTCATTTTGCACTCAGCAAAACTGCCATGATGATGAATGGAACGGAAAGAAATTTGGCATGAATATGTCAAGAGTATCACTTCTATTCTCGCAGCTCTGGTGGTGCTATGATAAATCATCAGTCATGGTGATGACAACAAGCCCTGTCAGTGACATTATTGTTTCGTAAACAGCACATTGCCTCTAACCCTATCAACTCTTCTAGATTAAAACTGCTCCTGGCCGTATTTCTATTGAGTGAGTTACTCACTGCGTGCCAATATTCCGAATAGCAAAAAACCTCGGTTTCTTTAATATCATAATGAAAAGCTATACGTATCATTATTTGCACAACTGCTTATCGATATTTGGAACTGCAAATTGACTAGTGACCCAATATCGCTCGCTAACATACTATTGACCTCAATTTGCTATCTGGGTTCTTTCGAACGTCCATAACTATCAGTATCTCGTCTATTTGAAAAGACAGAAGTACTCGAGCTAATGCCATCGGCAGATCTCTATTATGTCGGCGAATGGAGACAAAACAATGATCGAATAAGCGCATTCGTGGTAAGGCTGATTAGATTCTGTACCGGTACTTCCAGTACGCTCTAGGAGAGTAATGCTGAATTGGGGTGATGTTCTTAACCGTCTTGCACAAGCTTTTTAGGTTCAGTGGTATTAACCTGATTCACATTTGATTAGATCGGAAATAAGAGCATTTTATTGCATGAAACGTGAGTTCGTGATTTTAATGGTTCCGTCGTCACCAAATATAGCTTCTCCACAGATATAACCTTCTCATCTTCCTTCTCCGACAACAGGAAAACGTAGAACCGTGACTTTTTAGCCGTTTAACAAATTTCTTCCAACTTTCCCATATACTTCAGTATGACGATATTTTTTCACACGTTTTGATCCATGGTACAATGGAGATTTCTATCTTTTCGTACGATACAATATTGCGACACAAACATGTGTTCTTGAAATAGATGTTGTCTTCCTTTGTCATATTCCCACGTTCTCTCAGAAACATTGCAAATCCTTACAGAAGATTATGTGCAACAATAGAAACTAGCGCGGAGGTACCGAACATGCTCTGAGAACAAAGCATCCTTATCATGAGACGTCCATATGATGTTCCTGCCAAAATATCTAATTACGTTTTGAGCTTTAATCGCATTTTTCTCACCTAGAGTTGCTTGAAACAGATTGAATTTCAACTGAAACCATTGTCATCTCATTTATTCATCAGTTCAGTTTTCATAGAAACATTAGAGAAATAAAACAAACTTTTGGTCGGAATAGATAGAAAAGTACCTTCAGAAATCAATACATTACGATGATGTCATCAAAACAGCCAGTGAGATTCTGCCAAGTTCGCTTCCTCGTCCTCCTGGCTGCGGTAAACCATAAAGTGCCAAGGTTTGGCATGGTTGATTCAGTAACTCCTGTTGCGAGGCAGTAATATAAGATAATAATACCAAGGAAATTAGGAGGTATGTCCCTTATGACATATAATTTGTCAGAATTGAACAGAGAATATCACATGTGCAGTTGGCACCATGTCATAATCTGTTTGCTCATTGAAAGATCCAATCGTAATCAATATTGCGATTGGATCTTTTTTTCCTGAGGTTTTTCTCTATAAAAAAAAAATAAAATATAATAGAGGTAGCCTATCGTAGTTATGCTATTGTTTTAATGAATATAAACGTTCTTCATCAAGAAGTACTAAATTATTTTCCAGATATATAGTCGATAATTCATTATAATTCGGCTAACCAAAAACATATTCCCAGCTAGATGTAACAGAGCCTTCCATCCAATATTGATAACATATCCTTCGACAATACCGTTTCGAAGCGATCTGGAGGTTGCTGATTCGAATATAGATATATAATATTATATTTTATATTTGTATTTTATTGCATCTGAATTAAAATCACTCGCACACATGGTACACTTTGATATACAGTTTCACCTATTATAATTTCACGTATCGTTATTAAACGTGAATGTCATCGCGCTACACTCAATTTTGTTTGAAACGAAGCATTCCAACATCAACTGATCATGTTTTAATACTGTTTAAATCTCATTTCTATAAAAATTTACTTCAATATGGTCTTCAACGAGAAATATAGATTTTGAATCGGTAGGTTGTTATGGAAACTCGTCGATATGTCCATTTGCGTACAGTGCGCAAAATTGTCAGGCGATCGACAAGTGGAATGATTACTGGCTAGATACATATAAGAAAAAGGAGTTCTTTGTGCAAAGAATAATGCTGAGTGATTAGGATGTAATATAGAGAACATCATCATGTTTTGCTGACATCATTGACACTTATTAACCGCTTCTCTCTTGTAGGGAAATATTTTTTCCTGTCATGAACATGGAATTTATGCTAATTGTGATAGAAATAGGTAATCCATTATTAACGCGGGAATATTTGCATGGACGACGGCTGTATATTAAATGTCGGAGCTGATGCCTGCTTAGAGAAGAAAATAAATCTATTCTCTCTCCCTCAAAATAGAATATATATGCATTGAAGGAATCAACAGTGTCATTAAATTGACGGATTAATACATTCGCAGAAATATACGGAATTGTTCTAACGACCCTTGAGATGTCAAGTATTTTTGCGGTACACGTAAATACCTGTACCTTCCCTTCACCCAACCCATCCGTGGATAGATTATCCCAGAAAGACATCATCGTAGCCTTTTTAAAACCCATCGAAGAAAGAATATGATTAGGTTACCTAACAGGACAACATACTGTACATTTGCACAATCGAACTTGTTCCTTTAAGACTAACATCTTCAGCTTTTAAGTACGGTTAGTAATAGACCGACGGGCGTTACCGTCAGGATCCCGTGCGCACCATCTTATAACTCTCGTCTTATTTCGTTAATCCACAATTACGTGCACATGTAGGTGTAGGCCGGATGTTGTGAATTTCTTCTGAACGTTTACAATCGGTGCTTGACTACCATCTATACGTAACTACAAGGATGGCGTTTTTGCTTCACTGGACGTGTATAATGAATTTTAATGTTGGAATAAACCAAATATCCAAATACAATTAGAAAAGTGATGGTTCAGTTATTTGGGAGGCCATTTGTGTTACTAAGTAGTCAAAGTGCACGATATATATACAATTCAAGATTAGACGACTTTGACATCTGTACAGAATGTTATGAGAGTATAATACAACTTTGTATGTTGATTCCATATTCCTTGTTACACGACAAAAAATTCGTTACAATAATGCATCAGTCTAACTCAATCTGAACAATCTAGTATATCTGGGAAGGAAAATTTACTCAGAAAATGTACTTCTGTACTCCGAATTCTGTTACCTTGTTTGGTTGGCAACTGACTGAAAAAGTATTGACATAGCGACGTTTCTTGTTATTAGACCAAGTAAAAAGACCTATGAAACATGGCGGTAACAATATCACTGATTATGGCGCTAGATTGGGTCCGTCTCTACACAAATTTAAATCTTGGAGTTGATCAACCTACACAAAATTGGCCACAAAATGTCAAAAGAATAGTTTATACTTTTATTTCGATTGATTTGTAAAATTGCTCATTTATGCAAAAACATCTTAGAAATCCGGTAAAGGTTCACAAATCCGAGGATAAGTGGTTTTCTGAGTTAGAGATTTTGTGATTAACTATACATGTTATCGGCGCCCGCCAAAACCACAGGATAATTCAAATATCTGAGATTATGCTCAAGTAACTCTTTGTCCGGAGACGTGAGCCTAATAACATTTTGGGAACGTTTACGCTAATTCATACAATAACTGAGGAATCGATTGAACGTAGTTTATTGTTAGATTGAAGTCTGATAACAGGCTAGGAGAAGAAGATTACTAGTGATGAAAAAGTGACTACGGCTTAACTACAAAGCTCTAGAGCGGCATAATGTGGTCATACAATCAGTACAATTCGTGAACAACCATAAGATATACTTGTCCAGATCTGCATTAAAGGATTGTAATCCACGGATATTATTCTCAGTCTCAAAACAGGCAGAATAGCTATGATAATAATATATAATTAACGGAGATCATTTTTCGATGCCACCGAAGCGGAAGACTCAATCGTTAACTTTGATGATTTCTTTTAAATGTAGGCTTCCAAAGCAATCGAACAAGCCAGCAATGATTTGAATAACATGACATTTGATTCGTGAGAAAGCGAATCGGAAGTAAACGGAAGAGATATAATCGACCCACAATCGTCGCTCACGCTCACAGTCGTCGCTCAAAACAGTTCACGCTCCGACCGATGAAGGCATTTCTGGCTAATTAGATTGATCCGCTAAATATTTTCTGGACGAAATGGTTAAAATTTAGAAGTGTTTGATTAAATTGTAGATTAAGCCTATCTCGCATTGAGAGGTTGGGGAAGGCAGTCTCCCTACCAGTGACTTTCCTATCGTGCTTCGAAATGGAGAAAATTGATAGCTGAATCTTTGTGACTTTGAATGTAGTTTATCTGTAATTGTGAACATAATTGCAACACCGAGCAAAGAATCATGGATAGATTAAAGATGTAAGGTCGTACGGGAGCATTTTCGTATTTTTCCTGTAATATTTTTGCCTTTCTGTGGATTGAACTGAACAAAAACAATTTTAGTTCAAAAAAGATTTACCAGACAGTTGCATGACTTGCATAATGAAAAAGAATCGAAAAATCAACCAAAAATATCTTCCTGGATAATAGCGTTACTCTGACCTCATCGATGGGGGATAACAAACTATTTAGTGAAGTGCGGCATTAGCATCAGGTGGATCGCTAGAATCTCTTAGAAGTCCACAAATTTAATTAGGAATAATTTGATTTCTTAAACATAAAAGCATGACAAAATATCACGTGTCCGGTACATGTTGCAATTCGTATTCTTGCGAGATAAACATCCATCAAATTGACAAAAATGGCATGTGACACCCATGCTATATCAGAGCATTTCAGTCAAATTTTATCGCCTACAAAGATAATATAATATCCTTTCAGATGTTTATAGCTGCATAGGGCATTATCCATTTTCGGGGAAATTTTCCAGTATTCCGGCCAAATATCAAACCAAGTCCGTTGAATGTTTTATTCTTTGCACATCAATTGGAAAAGTGAAGATGAAAAAAGGGGATTGATATCAACTTAGACTTTTCCAAATCTGTAATGATATCACCCCAGCTCTCATTACTATTTCGTCATTAACTGTTGCTATTTTAATCCAAATACCACTCACAGTCATCGGAGTATCATTCATTCCGCAAATGAAATTCGGGAACATGGCACTCGCGATTTCAACAAAATCCACCCAGTAGTTTCCACCAAAACGAAAAAAAATAAAAATACGATTGGCGATTATTTTGACAGCGGTTATGTTGACGATGTGTAGCCCGTCACGGCAGTGCTCAGTTAGCATACGTCCTGGTGTTTGTGAAAGCATGTCGCCATCTACCTGCGAAACTATCGCATTTCACATTCAGTTAAAGATGCCATACATTCATATCGCTTTCCCGAAATACATATCCAGCCACAGAGCTTTCATAACATATGTAATAAGCTAACATTGGAAGTCATTCTTGTAATAACAAGACGTTGAAAGGAGAGACACAATTCCTTCGCCCCTCGATCCCTTCGCACAGTTTTAGAACAATTTCAGTAAGTTGCTTATGTCTCTAGTGAAGTGGAACTATTCCAGTGAAAAATTTTCACCCGTATATGCTCAGTTAATACAAACACCAGGGATACTATATCAGCTTCAAACCATTAACGACTACAGAGGAAATTTTCAGTCTACACCATGCAGTTATGAGGTTGTGATGTTGGCATTTATCAGACTATTAAGTCGAAATAATAATAGTTCAGGTATATTTCAGGAAACATGTATTGATTATAGAATATACTTCTTTGTTATTCTGGTGCGAAACAGTCGAAACTAGTTCCGTGCCGGCAAACCCATCCATGTCCTACATTGGATGTCCTTAGAGCGCCAGTCCTGCATGACCAGGCAGTTGATTTCCCAGACAAGGTGGGTTCACGCTTTCGTTTCCTACTTCAAACATCTTGACTTATCACATGTTGTGTTACCTCAGCGCGGCTGAGATACTAAAGCTACGTTCGAGAATCTCCCGTATTCTCGGGTCTGAATGTGAGGGACCGAGGGAAAACTCCAGTCATATGCTTTTCAGTCGCCAGACGTCATCAATTTTTCCCACGTCTTGCATATCGCTCCAATTCATACGAAACGGCCAATATAATACTTCATGAAGATGATGCATTTAATCCAATATTTTCTCTCAAGAAGGATAAACATGAGACGATATAATTACAACACCAACAGAACAAGCAATTACGTGTATTTTCGCGAGAAATGAGATAAAATAAAATACGAGCATAGTAGCCACGAGAGACACCACAATTTCGTAACTGACTGAATCGAATAGGCCTATTAACGTCTTACTAAAACTTGTACTTTAGCGTTTGACTTATCGGTCACGGTTCTTCGTTCCATTCGTCGTTACCGGTCAGCGGTATTCGGTCTTCGTTCTACGGTCTTCATCCACCGGAAAAATTTCTCGTTTCAATGTACATTATACGCGGTAACCCGGTGGTTCATCGTCGCTCGCAGATCACATGGCGTAGAAAGGGACAATCTCTGAACGATAAGGAAATAATTTAGCTGTTCGATTGGATATGAATCTCTTCAAGGTCTACGATTACGATGCAAATAAAGAAAATATATCATCTTACCAAATTACAATGCAACCGCGGTCAGCGGTCGTCGTCCAGCCTCTTTCGTTGAAGAGTCAACGGTGACCAGACTCTGCCCAATGCTCTTTTCTTAATATTCAACTGTCAATGGGCTCCATCACATTCCGTTCCGTTCAGTTTTTACGTTGGTTCGTTCCGTTTCTTTTAATCATTGCCACTGTTCTTAAACGTTTCGAATGAATGCAAACGGATAGAGTTGCTCAGTCGGGTTTGTATTGAGAAGACTCGTTCAATAATTTACGCTAAACAAAAACTAGGTATGTGTGGGTCCATGAGAACACATCTGTCTCGCGCTGCGCTTCGACCATGTACACAGTCGGTCCCTGTTAGCTGGACTGTATTTTATGGTCATCGTGAAGTAGAACTTTGACCACCAATAATTTGACCTCTTTGCAAACACATAGTCAACATTTCTTATGAACTGTTAAGACCAACAGAGCATAACTCAAAATCAGTGTTCGTGTACTGTGACCCTTATCGTCGGCCTATTGCTCCAAAATGAGTACGCTCTTCGAGTCCATACGCACACATGTACTACCTTTCAAGGAGATCAGTATATCCGCTGCAGAATCTTAAGCATTTTCAAATGGCCGATGTACTGTGATATTGACCTTTGACCTATTGACATAAATATTAATTGTCTTCTTCCTGTCAATAAAGATAACGGTCAGTGTGGTGTACGTATATATTACGGTTCACTCGCATTTATATGATCTTTTGGCTGGCTCGCCTGATAAGCACAGAGAGTAGTAACTCAGTTATTACCTTTGTCAAACAAACTCCATTTTCTTCAAAAAACATTTCAAACTTTCTCTTCACGCTGTTTGTAAAACGTCTTGACATTTAGCATACGCATCCGTGGTCATTTTAGTATATAGTCCTGCGCCATTCAGGAAATACTCATTGTGATAAACTGTTCGACATAAAACCGCATACACAGTCTTTCTTCTTTTCGATCGTAGCGGCCAACGTCAATATCGCCAGAAAGAAGTCGAATGCATTTATCATTGGAATCACATATCAAAGGTCATATTTCACCTCATCTTTTTCAGAAATTACTGTTAAATTACTTGAATGCGGATACATGAATCGATGTCTTTTTACACACTGATTTCAATATATGTGTTTACTTAACATATATCAGGCCTGGAAACTCAATTTTTGATAAGCTAAAACCTGCTGCCTGCTTTATTTTTAAAATTCTATTTTCAAAATTTTAGATATGACGCAATATCTCGAAATGCCTGATTTTTTACCCTCAGTAAATCCACCCGGCGAGTATCTGTGACGTCACAGAGTGAAGTGACCAGAGTCAAACCTGGCGGATAATACAAGGCATAGCCGTAATACCTCTGATTCAGGTTCGGATTTCAGCCACGTTAGTAAGTCTTTAAACTGATTATTTGTAAACACAATCTGTGTTTATGTATTAGAATTTATATAAAAGGCTAGAATGGTGAACAGATTACATCTACTGTAGCTATTAACAAATAGTATGACTGCCGAGTTATTGGACACTTTTTTTCGAAGATGAGTCTGCAAGTCAGCCATTGTTACAGAAACTTATAAAACAGGGCTACACCACCAAGCGCCTCCACTCAAAGTTTCTCGAATTTGGCGATACATATCGCATGATGATAGCAAAATACGAGCGTAGCGTGCAAGATCTATGGCGTTACGTTTCGTAACTTGTGTTTAATTCCGCTTAACCCGGGCTATGAACCCATATACTTCAAGATCCTCCTGGTACTCATATGAACAGTCACAATCATAGAGTGACTGAGATACATCATTCTTTGGATGACGACTTTACAACGAATATTATGGATTAAAGAATACTGATCAGCGATACGGACTTGATATTTTTGGAACATCATGATGTCTTGCCGGCATAATTGAAAACTGTTGACCGCTTCTCTCTTGCAGGAAACAAGCCTATGTTTATGTATACTATGATTGTCTTTTTGAATTTGGTGATAATACTGTTATATGGAATATGGAATAGGTCTTTGGATTATGGACGCGGATATTCTTTAATGGACGACGGCTGGATTATGAATGCCGAACCAGACGCTTGTAATGCAACCACATATGGAAAAATAAGCAACAGTGGCTAAACGATTGCATCTTTGGTAATAAATCGTCATAAAAAAAACGGGAGAAAAAATAAGGGGAGAGACTGGGAATAGTTGAAAAGCAGGGACGATTCACAGCATGAAAATTCAAGTTTGCGCCCAGCACTCGGAAACTTTTTTGAAGTTATTTGAAACCCAACAACTTACTGTCAAATTATTTGTCCCACAACAATCATCCAAGAATAATTAAACATGAATCAGCACTGTAACCCACAAATCAGTTTTGGCATAGGCATCAAAGATTCAACCAGTCCCTTTTTGCAGTTTTGAGAGTGTCCAATATGCTCGGCAGTCAGTCAGTGCTATTTCCAGTGTGAGCGATGTGTCGTGTATGGTGTTCTATTTGTGCCAATTTGATCTCGCGCGTCGACTTTTGCAAGACGGACATTCGCGTCGCGCGACGGAAAAAGTCGACGTCGCGTTTTGAAAGGCGACGTCGCCCTCTCCGTCGCGCGTCGCGCGTCGACTTTTACAATGTTAGGAGATAGGGCAAAAGTCGACGTCGACTTTTGAAACACGACGTCGAGTTTTGGCCTATCTCTTTAACATTATAAAACCCGACGCACGACGCGCGACGGAGAGGGCGACGTCGCCTTTTAAAACGCGACGTCGACTTTTTCCGTCGCGCATCGCGCGTCGAGTTTTGATTCTTCAAAAAGACGACGCACGACGCGAGACGCGAAAAGTCGACGTCGCGTTTTGAAAGGCGACGTCGCCCTCTCCGTCGCGCGTCGCGCGTCGACTTTTACAATGCTAAGAGATAGGCCAAAAGGCGACTTTTGAAACACGACGTCGAGTTTTGGCCTATCTCTTTAACATTGTAAAAGTCGACGTGCGACGGAAAGGGCGACGTCGCGTTTCAAAACACGACGTCGACTTTTCGCGTCGCGCGTCGTGCGTCGACTTTTGCAAGTCGACGCGCGAGATCAAATTGGCACAAATAGAACCGTGCTATCGTAAACTTTTTGCTCCCCGGAATCATTCTATTTTTAGACGTAGTGGCAGCAAGAAAAATACATCACCTGCGAAATTCCGGTCGCGCTGCACAAGGAGATTCAGAATGCAGATTCTCTATACTTGTGGGAACATTTTCAGCAAAGTGTCGTTGAATTTACTCATAACTGCAATTGGGAATGAAATTGAGAATCTTAGGCAAAGTTTCTGGCACGTTTATTTCACCCAAATTGATGACAATGTTTTCAATCCGCACGAGGACTAAACGTGCAGACATTTCGTGAGTAAACAGAAATTTATCAGCATGACTTTATAACCCAACTGTAAATTTTAAATTGTATTTCAATTGTTATGTAATAGAGAAAATAGCCCCATTGAGTCTAGGTGTTCAATAACCGGGCAGTCATGCTAGACATTTTTGAAGAAATACAATTTATATAAATTAATATTTTTTACCCTCATCTGCTCTCTTTTCCTAAAAGGTTATCTGTCCCGTTTTGGTGTGGATGTTAGCACGCCAAAAAAGCTGGGGTCGATATTCTCAAAGTCCAGGTCTTTTTCGACTTCGGTAGCGCAGGGGACGGCGGATGCATGAACGGCCCATCGAGTCCCCGAGTCCCGTCATCCCTGCATAACTCACGCACTCCGGCAGGCTAAGGGATGATCCATTTTCTCGTTCTGATAAAGACATTTGTCCTTATCGTTGGAATTGCATCTGCTTTCAGTATCAGGGAATATCCACGCATTCTTGCCATCCTTGTTGTTGCATAGCTGTCGTCAGTGAAGTGTGCGGAACAAACGTGAGCCCATTTCGTCGGCTTCCCCCACACTCGCGCGTTTAGCACAAATTTCGTCCATTTCTCGCCAGTTTGTCGTGTTTTGACCACTGGTGCAACTTGAACTCATCTGCATTAGTATTGTTACACCGTCGAACAACACACTGACGAGGCATGAAGCATCCAAATTACGAGAATACAGTCGAAAAGTCGAAAAATATCGGAGCAGATTTGAGAGAGAGAGAATTAAGTTTTAACGTCGCGTTCAGCAATATTGCAGCTACATAGCGACGATCTATCAAAATTCTAAGTATTCAAGTTAATAACTTAGTAATCCAACACATTAAACATACATACATTAAAACCGATTCTCTCGAATAACCTCAGATACAGTCTTCTTCCACTCGACTAAAAGGATCTTCTAAAGTAGCTGCTCGATAAAAGAAATCTCTTACAATCTTAAAATCTATACAGTCGATAAGAATATGTTTTACTGTGAGATCTTCGTGGCATGGAATATACCTTGGGACTGAATGTTCCTGAGTTAATCGTGTATGGCCGATTCTACATCGCCTGATCATGGCTTGATGGAAACGTTTCTTACTGTTCAGGTGAATATAGCCTACAGTTTTTCTTAACTCATTTGAGTTGTTTACGTATGCTAATATTGTTAATATGGAGAAGTGCGAACCGTTCGTGGTAGGAACGCGTTTAAATCGCCAAATTTACCTTTTTATTGTTCGGAAATCGGGGAAAAAACTACATAGTCGATTTCTTACAGTATCAAGGTATATATTAACGTTTACATATAGGTCCAGTGATAACATTTCCCTTTAATAAAACAAGTTAAATTTTCCTTGTTTTCGGGTCAAGATGTAAAAGTGCCGGTCGGGCCATGATACAGGACCTATAAACGTGGTTGTCACTCGCTATATCCCCATGCAAATGTGCTAACTCACGATATCATCCAGTTATGTTAGGATGGTCATCGCGATATTGAACTTTGACCTTTTGACTCCCAAATATGTTGACCTTTTTCCAATAACTGGCCAATATTTCTCTGAAATGTGAAAAGTAATACAGCATACCTCAACACGATATGTCTTCGCCTGTGATCTTTGAGTATTGAAATCAGCAGCCTGTTTTTAGAGTCACCGCATGTGAACTTTCGAGACTATCAGAGGATCGTAACAGAAGATGTCCCTGAAATAGCGTTACGGATGAAACGACAGAAGGAGTGGCATAACGAAACAATGTTCACAATAGCGTGACCGTTTGTGGTAAGATTATGTCCTAATCCTTCAGATAAGTTTGTGAATTAGTCAAAGTCTCGAGGGGTGATGAAATATCAAGAGCCACATGACTTCACAGTATAGTCTTCCGGTTAACCTATTCTAAAGCACATGCCAAGAATCTAACGATTCGTGATATGTGTTGTATCTCAGGTACGCTTTTATTGTACCTGTTCATGTGGCAACTTGGATGATATGACCACACGGCCCCTAGCACCAGCATAAGCGGTATTAGATACAAGTCTAGAGAGTCTCGAGGGGTGAGAAAATATCAGCCACATGTCACTAGATTGCTCAAAGGTTTATAATTACAGTCAATATCAGAGTTCAATGTACGGTTTGTACGCAACATCGCTGAACTCTTGCTTTGGGCTGCTGTAGCTGAGGGACATAGTATGTCACATCGTTGCAGAAACATACCAAAAACATTCACACAGACGCATCCCCTTCATTGTTCTTTCGAATCTGCTTCAGCCCAGGTCACACTGTCAGGAATTAGGTGGGAGAATCACTGCGAACTGGAAAATCGTGGTCATTCTTAGCAATTCGTACAGGCATCTTGCGGGGTTCGCCTCTGATCGTGACCGTTCTTGCCTATTCTCCGGGGAAGTACGAAAGTTCAAAACATTCGGCGGCCAAGTACGATTAAATGGTATACGTATGGAATTCTTGGCACAACCTACTGTATTCGCTTCCTATCGTGTATATTCGTGGGTAGTCTTAGTAGTCCTTTCTGTCACAAATCAGCGAGAATGTTGTACGCATTGTACGATTGTTGAACGCATTCTACGCTTCTTGTAGGATCATACTACGATACTGAGAAGAATTCAACACGATGTGTGACGACAGTACTACGAATTCGTGTTTCTTCTATGAAATGAAAACCCTCGCTCGATCGTCTTCATATAGGTTCGCGTGGCCTCCTGGGGCGTCGTCTCACAGCGTAACAGGTTCGTGCTGCATTCGGACTCACATCTTACTTCATAGGTACTTATTCGTAGCAGATTAAAGCGCCAGTCACACTGTCAAGAATTGGGTGGAGAATGCCGGGCAATGATCACGAATATTTTGATCTTGTCGATTCGTGTCAATTCGCCTGTAGAGGGCCTCTTTGAAACTGTCCTACGAATCCCTTACGCATGCCGTAGGTTACGACAGCAATAAGCAATAACAAGAATCATCAAGAAAGAGTACGCATGGAGTACGATTCAATGAAGAACGCCCTGCGCATCAACACGACAGCCCGCGAACCCACTACGAATGCTCGATAATCTTCTACGAATAAGTACGTATGCAGTACGATGTGAGCACGAATGCAGTTACGCTGTGACACGACGCCCCAGGAGGCCACGCGAACCTATATAAAGACGGTCGAGCGAGGCTCTTCATTTCATAGAAGAAACACGAATATTTTAATCTTGTCGATTCGATTCTTCTATGAAATGTACAACATACGATGGTCTTCGCGAGAGATCGTGGAGCAGTCCTGTTCAATCGTACGAGATTCGCGAGAAAGCGTAGCCTATTCTTCATGAAACAAAGTGCCAGCGTGGGTATTCGTAGTACTGTCGCGGGTATTCATAGTACTGTCGTCACACATCATGTTGAATTCTTCTCAGTATCGTAGTATGATCCTACAAGAAGCATAGAATGCGTCCAACAATCGTACAATGCGTACGGCATTCTTTCTGTTTTGTGAACGAAAGAACTACAAAGACTACCCACAAATATACACAATAGACGCAGTAGGATGGTGCCAGGAATGTCATACGTACACCATTTAATCGTACTTGGCCGGCGAATCTTTTGTACATTTCAAAACTTTCGTACTCCCTGCGAGAATAGGCAAGAACGACCACGATCAGCCGCGAACCCCTCAAGATGCTTGAACAAATTGCCATGAATGACCACGATTTTCCAGTTCGCGGTGACTCTCCTACGCAATTCTTGACAGTGTGACCGGGGATTTTGCAGTAGCATATTATAACAGCGACATTTATCGAATTATTGAATTAAAATCCCCTTATTAAACGCCATAAATTTGTTAACAGTATTTTTGTTATTTTGAGATTACACTGTATTGGTGTAGCACAAAAAAATAGCTTCCATAATTTTGTTGATTCTCGGATATGTTTTCATGGCTTTGTTCAGGAAAAAGTACCATTTAGTTCCCGCATATGTTCGCGAATGCAACGTGATCCCAGTCCAGCTTGAACAAGGAGTTATATGCAAGAGACGATGAATCGCCGGTCGCTGCAGTGCAATTCATCCGATGTGCCATTCAATACAACCCTCAGGTGACAAGAAGACGAGCTTAATATGTGGGATCCCCCTTACAATGTTTCATGGATTGTGTTCCACCTCGCCGCATGAGGCCTCGGGGCTATATCAACACCAAATATAATATACTCATCAAGCTCATATGGGCCACAACAATGAAAACGTAATTGAGACACCGTGCTCTTTCGAAAACGACCTGGGGATGATTTTAATTGTCGGTATAACGAAATTATCTACCCGAACATCATGATGCCTTGGAGCTTTATTCGGAATCGGTGAACGGTTCTTCCTTCCAAGAAACTAATTAAGTAGCTTTTCTTTTCTGATATTTGCGAGGATTTTCCCAATGAAACATCATGTTTGTCACGAATAACATCATTGCAACCGACATCAGTATACCGAATACCAAATTAAATTCCAAGAGAGGATTTTGTCAGGACATCTAATTATCTTTTAACTTCACTTTCATCAACCAGTCATATGACGCGAATCAGCACTTCTTTGATGCTTTGTTGACAAAATCTTGCAAAATTAATGTCCCGTGAGACAACAAAGGGTTACCTGAAAAGATTTCAAACACCCATGATACGGCAAAAGATGAGATGAAAAACAATGCGTTTGATATGGACCGGCGAATGATATGAAGGATGTTGTACTTCCTGGCAAAGGGTTAAATTGTTTATCTTAATTGGCATGGGCTAATCCCGAACTAACGTAATCACATCCAAAGTACTACAACACATGGTGGATGTAACATAAATATACGATTTCTTTACATATTTTTAATCATTCGTACACTCTGTTTTATTTGTATATTGCCTAAGATTACATTTACTTTTTGCAGAAAGACAATAATTGTTTGATATCCATAAAAAAGTGTATTCATTGTTTAGCGTCGGCGACGCCAATATATATATAAAGCATCTTCATCCACATGTCCCAAGGTATTGCACAACTATACCATCAAACAGAAAATGAGTCCGGCATATTAACAGTTTACCACCATACAGCGTGATGAACATTGCTTGCAACATCGTTTCACCGGTGGATCAGTAGGAATTTCTAGAAGGTAGTGTGATTCTGTTGTTCTTGCACAATGAACAACATGGCCATCTATTTCGGTGTGGTGTCATTTCCATGGACTTTGTTCGGACGTGATTGCTCAGTTGGATGCGTTATTACATCGTATTGCCAATGTCACAAGCTCTCAATGTGGATAGAAGCATCGGAATTAACAATAGTTGGATGAGGTCTGACGTGCATTTTTGGTCACACGAGAGTATGTTGCACTACTCGGAATTTCACCATATGTGGTACTCTGTGTCCCCAATATCGTTGAAAGTCGTTGAGAAAGGAGGTAGCTATGTAAATAAATATCACTGTTATACGTTTAATTAAGGATAGCTATCCCCTTAGAGGCAGTTTTTGCACCCCCTTGACAATTTGTCATCTGTATCAATAAATATACAAGATAACCATAATAAACTATATATTTTATGAAATCGTACATGTACATTGTAGGGATTCCAACTGTATGATTTGTATAACCGACGCCGCTAGTGTGTAGAAAATTTTCCAATTTTTAAGAATTAAAATGAAAACAATAGCGTCCAAATACATTTTTAATCTGTCTAATGGGACCTACTCGAATTCCTGTTTATTCTGGATAACTATTACACTAACTTTTTTTCATGAAGGCGGTTTAAAGTCCAATTTTGATCAGAAGGGGGTAGATTAATGTGAATAAGTATAGGACTAATAGATAATTAGCTTACTATAATACCGCGGAAATGAGTTTTGGAAAGGGAAATTTAACAGACAAAAATAATAGTAGCCAAGCCCAAGCTAAGGCAATCTGTTTAATTGTTCCAGTGCCTGGAAAACTAAATTTTTAATTCTAATATTGAAGCACTTCTATTTATAATTTTGATTTCATTTTTTCACCAAATGTTAGAGGAAATAGTGAATATTTGAATGAAGAAATAAAAAAATGAACAATTTTGACCTTCTAAGGGGATAGCTATCCTTAAGTCGACGTTAATTGTTTGGGTGATGCGATACCGGAACTGAAACGTTCAAATGCACGTTCAAAAGTTAAAAATGTGTATGATTACTCGGATGATGTTTTTTTGATAGAGACTTGACGATAGGAACATCGTGATATATTACAGGCATGATGGTACACAAGCGTCAGATCGGACATTCACCAATCAACCAACGTCCAATATCGATATACCGCAATAAAACGACGCCAAAATGTTAAATAATTATATCTGAATGCAAAGTAGATTTCCTCAAGTGAAGGGCGGTCAGCATTCACCAAAGATGCCGACTGGACATGAGGTTCCTATCGCCAGTACAAGCGTTTATCATTTCTCACTTGTAGGTGACTGGCTCATGTGTAGTCATATTTTTATTTTGTTCCTGAAGGATTTCGGTGCCAGTATTGTCATACGAATTATATAGTTATACTGTGGACGTGAATATGACTGATAAAAGAGAGATGAATTCTGAATGTCGGATCTAAACCCTTGTTTATTGGAATAGATTGACTCGACAATCCTCATTCCGTTTACGCATCTCATACTTAAGGATGTCCGCTGGTGATTTGTGACTTTAGCGGCCATTCTGTCTGTTTTTCGTATTGAGTTATCTCCCTTTCCTAAGTTAAGAGATAGGGATTTCCTTTAAAAGCCTTCTAGCTGAGAATTTTGCACAGCAGCATCCATCCAATTTGATCAATTTTGATAGGCAATGTGATTATTTGCAAACAGTTAGAATATAAGAAAAGGTAAATACTAATTATATTAATTTTTCATGAATATGCTACAAAACTAGGACTATTCCCAATGTTTTCTGAGTTATCAAATGAAGCATGGGTCAGTCCACTTAACCCTATCTGGCCTGGGCTTTTTTGGGACCTGTCCAGGCCTGGGGGGAGCCGAAATGGCCCCCCACCCCCTAATTATTTTTCTTACCCCTTGAGCTAGGGGGCTAAAACTTATTACACTATACCCTTGGGTCAAGCTCTACCAGAAAATGTAAAAAACCCCAAGACGGCCGCTTTGATGACGTCACAGTGACGTCATTTTCAAAAACGGCAATTTTGGTCGATTTTTCGGTCAGATTTTCCGAATTTTTGAAGAAATTTGACAAAAACATCACTTTTCTGGTACCGCACGTGGCCACCATCTTGAATGTAACCATGATCCTCTGCTCGGGGGTTATGCAAATAGGCTCAAGATGACCCCAATAAGATAAACTATAAAGTCACGGAGTTTCAGCTCTCCATTTGTTGCCGTTCCGGAGATGGTGCAGAAAGTTTGGTAATGCACACCTACCTATATTTTTTTCTTTGTTTTTCCTCATATTACACAATTATGAATGCAACAACAGACATTATTCAAAAAGTTAATTACTTTGATCTGCAAACAGCGGACATCCATAAGAAAGTTATTACACTAAGCATTTGTAATGCTATATAATTAAACCAATGGTTTCAGGTGGCGACGATGCCTCCAGAGTGGATACTGAGTGGGTGGGTTTCTCTTCATATGAGTTTTTGTTTTTAATATTGAGGGTGTTTTATCTCTCAATCTGACGATAACGATTTCTTTACATATTTAAGTTGTCGGATTTTCAGAGACCTGGTCTACTAAAACTGACAATGAAGCAGCACTGTATTTACCAGGGTACGTTGGTTACAAAGAGCTTGCAAAATGTGCACAGGAACGAGGTAGATAATGTGATGGAATTTGTGTATATGTCCACAACGCTAATTTTCCGCAAAATATTGGGTAATATGATACAGTTCTAGAGAAATATGGAATCAACCTATTGAAAATTGTATTTTAGATATTTTTGTGATAGGCGGTGATCGAAACTCTAGGACTGCAAATTTAAGTGAACACACACTGTCGCTCAATAACAATCATGGCATGGCGGACATATCCGAAAAGTCATACAGGGATGACTCGCCAAGAGTTTCTAAAGACATCATTATCAATACTTTTGGTCGAAATTTATTAGATCTTTGTTCAGTTCATAGATTATGTGTTTTGAACGGGCGTACCGGCGCTGATAGTCAAGCGGGAGACTATAAATACATATGACACAGTGGAGCTAGTATAATTGATTATTTCGTTGTTTCACACAACCTTAACCCTATCTGGCCTGGGCATTTTGGGACCTGTCCAGGCCTGGGGGGCCGAAATGGCCCCACTAATTATTTTTCTTATCCCTTGAGCTAGGGAGCTGAAACTTATTACACTATACCCTTGGGTCAAGCTCTACCAGAAAATGTAAAACAAAATCCAAGATGGCCGCTTTCATGACGTCACAGTGACGTAAGTTTAAAAAACGACATTTTTTGGTCGATTTTTCGGTCGGATTTTCCGAATTTTTTATTTTTGCAATTTCTCCACAAAAACTGCATGAAAAAATTAGCAAATATTAATGTGATATGAAATAAAATAGTTTTTGCCGACTTTTCATCGCGAAAAAGCAGAAATTTTGAAGAAATATGACAAAAACATCACTTTTCTGGTACCCCACGTGGCCGCCATCTTGAATTTACCCATGATCCTCTGCTCGGGGGTTATGCAAATAGGCTCAAGATGACCCCAATAAGATAAACTATAAAGTCACGGAGTTTCTGCACTCCCTTTTTTGCCGTTCCGAAGAGAGTGCAGAAAGTTTGGTAGGGGGGCCATAATGCCCCTCCCCCTCTCCCCCAGGCCAGGTAGGGTTAAACCTTGTGAATAATTTTGTAGTGGACAATAGACCCCAAATCGAAACATCTCCCAATTGTAAGTTCTTTAAAATCAATCCATTACTACACGATAATTTTGTAATTTGGACGCATACAGAGAAAAATTCTGCACACGGAATAATGTAAAGGAAATATTGCCACTATCCAATATTTGATAAAAGATAACGAACGCGTGAATGTGCGCTGCTTAAAGCGGGTGAATGTTTTGTAAAGACTGTCAAACCAAACCGATTGCCAGGTAAAAATAATTGGTTTGACAGTGAATGCCGTAAATCTAAAAGTAAATGCAGACAATCTCTTGGACACTTTCGCAGAAATAGAAAGAACAAAACATTTGTTCAATTACTCAAATAAAAGGAAAGTATATAGAGTGATCAAGTAAAACAAAAAAGAAATGTTTAGGCAAATTTTTTTAAATACACTCACTGGAAAGGCACATGGCAAAAAAATTGGTCAAAAATGAGGAATATGAGAAAACCATCTACTGGGAATAATTTAGACAGTCAAAAGTGGTTAGATTATTTCAGAAATCCTTTCAACGTAGACGAGACAGAAAATCCAGAAAACCGTACGATCATCACAGAGCAGAATGCGTCGGATATAATTAGTGCACAAATATCTGAACAGGAAATAAGGGAGGCAATCCAATCTTTGCAGGGAGGCAAATCGCCTGATTTGGACCAAGTTTGTTCAATAATATCTTTAATATAGGTGAGTTTCCGGACAAATGTCGTGTCGGCATAATAGAAGGGATAAATTTCATGTAATTTTTAAAAAGTGGGATTTAGGTGACCTACCTTTCAACATGTTCAACATCTTCTTGAAACTATTTGATATAAAAATCAAACCATTTTTTTCTTTACGGGCTGTCTATATTATTCCCAGCAGTTAGTTTTCTTATATTCCTCTTTATTGACCAAACATTTTTGCCATGGAAATTTGGGGTCATAAGCAATACGTTGTGATTGAACGCGTGCAATATACGGCCTGTCGGAGCTTCTTGCAAACCGAAAAAGTACACCTTATCCTATGGCTATCGGCGAGTATGAGAATTATTCACTCTTCCGCAATACTTCAGAGAGATGTTTAAATTCTGGCTAAAATTGGAAACATGCCGAAATTCAGATACTTGGGAGTCAGAGTTTCTATGCAGATTAGGTTTTGGATGTGTCTGGTTCGAACAAGCAGTGGGTAATATCAGTGTCAGTGTGTTTTTGAAAACTTTGTGGATCGTGTAAAAGAAATATACACAAGATTGGATCAGCACAATCGTTATGCCACATATTACTCCAAGCAATAGAAAATCAATTTCATTTTGTTGTTGTGTGTCCAGATTAGATTCACTGCATCACCAATTAATACCAGAAAAAGTCACATAGCTGATTTAATACGTTGATGGCCTCGAGGGGGAAACAATGAAAAATCTCATGTTATATTGTGACATTGCTCTGAAAAGTAGGCAGCACCAATTTGAACTGAACAAAGATTAACCAGTTAACTGCACCAGTGTTAACTGTATATGTGCGCACCTTCCGAAAATGTGTATTATTATGTATTGTATCTGTATTCGTGCCAATAGCCTCAAGTACAATAAGCAAATCATCCATACGAGCTATTTTTGATGATATACTAGCAACTACCCAAAGTGAAATAAGACCTCTCTCAGTAGCACTCAATGATTACGGTTTGTCCGTATTCTCTCTAGTTCTTTCATAACTATTATTAATATTCCGCAGAAATAAGTACAACCGTATGGATACAACGACAAAATCGAGTAATCAATGCTACACAAAATGTATAGACACATCTTTTATTCGCAAGAATGGGATAAAAAGCCCCCATCTTCACTAAGTGCGTGAAACGACATGTTTATCACCGTAATGTTTTATCACGACACAGTCTGGTTTCGAAAGAAATGAACTGTTACGTCTTCCTCGAGAGTGAATGATTGTAAGCAGTCGTAATGGGACAGCAACCTTCCAGCTTTGTTCCCTCGGGAAGCAGTTTAGGTGAAGATTCACCACCATGTAGTTCCAAGGTCTATGAAGATATTTTCCCTGGCTTATATTGTGTGGGCATAAAAGCCTATTGTCTAGTGAGAAAAATGTAATTCGTCACATCCTCAATATACAATTTTGATATATTTTAGTGGAGAATATTTAGAACATTAATCCTATTCCATGTTTCTCATAATTAATGCTAAAGATCACACTCTGGTGAAAACCATGATCGTAGGATCGTACGGGCAAGCTCCAATCTATAGGTCAGTCAGTATTTGAAGAGAAACAACAGAACAGATGGCATGAATCAAAGTCTGATTTTTCGGGCTTAAGTCACTCTGGCGTAGATGTCTACATTCGCTAAAATTGAGGTTAGGTTCCTTTGGGGGGGGGGTATTAGAATGCCTCTGTCGAATTGGCGAATAATTATATTCACAGCGTAAGCGAGGTCAAATCTTTCTCTTGAACATCTATTTGATGTTATTATAAAAAAAATGCGTTAATGATAACAATGCAATGAATCTATGGTATCGTTGGACACAGGTTACCGTTTTTGTCCCGAGAGAAACTATCTGACGATTGTTGAATGCTATTTTCCCCTTATGGGTTTGGCTGATAATTGTTGCATATGAAATCTGCCCTTTCGTTATTAACCCTATCTGGCCTGGGCTTATTTTTCCTACCCCTTGAGCTAGGGAGCTGAAACTTATCACACTATACCCTTGGGTGAAGATCTACCAGAAAATGTAAAAAATCCGAGATGGCCGCTTTGATGACGTCACAGTGACGTCATTTTCAAAAACGGCATTTTTTGGTTGATTTTTCTGTCAGATTTTCCGAAATTTTTATTTTTGCAATTTCTCCGCAAAAACTGCATGATAAATTAGTAAATATTAATGTAATGTGAAATAAAATAGTTTTTGCCCACTTTTCATTGCGGAAAAGCAGAAATTTTGAAGAAATATGACAAAAACATCACTTTTCTGGGACCCCACGTGGCCGCCATCTTGGATTTACCCATGATCCTCTGCTCGGGGGGTTATGCAAATAGGCTCAAAATGACTCCAATACGATAAACTATAAAGTCACGGAGTGTCAGCTCTCCATTTTTGCCGTTCCAAAGATAGGGCAGAAAGTTTGGTAGGGGGGCCATAATGGCCCCCAGGCCAGGTAGTCTTAACGAACAGTATCTCGTGAACAACGGATTCCTAATCAATGTCTCCTGAACAGATTATTGACTGCCCTTGTCAACAACGTTTTCAGAATCGCATATACTTGATGGTTTGCCCTTCTTTCTAACAGACACATACATCGGGACATGTTTAAACTACTTGTCAGTGATGCGAATTAGATCTTTGAAGAAACAAAGTCTCTCCTCTGCATCATTATGACCGGTTTACAATGTCTCCTGCCGGAAGCTAGCTTCTTAGATCTGAGATAGTGTGGTGGAAATAAGTTATTTTTAGTTTGAAGGCGAAATTTTTCTGGCTACAGAATTTCGCAGCTGAATATGTGAAGCTCGAGTTTGATATTTCCTCGAAACAATACAAATCAAACGGACACTTTATACATTTACTGTCTAGATATATTATATTTGATAGATATTTAGACACAGTTAGTTAGATATTAGAGAAGGACATAAGCTCACGGCTTTCACTCAGCTTCGTCAAGATGTTTTCAGCGACTAATTACATGTGTTTTCTACGATTGATAGATTTGTCGATTCGATTTCCATCCGCTGGGCATTCATTAGTCTAGTCGATCCCATTTCATCGTTAAAGAGCTGTGGTAATTTCTGTCTGATAATACGGCTATGTCTACCCCAAAGGTTTCGGTGACATCATTCGGAGGAGATAATTAGTAAGTGCTACCGATTTACTTCAACCCTAAGAATGAAGCGACAGTAATTCTATTTTTGATATATCATCACGCGCCTTTACTAAAAAATGTATACACCAGATATATAGGTAAGGGAAACTGCGTAGTGCTGGTATTCTGTTTGTTCCAGCAATTTTTCCTTCATGTCAGAATACTCCGTTTTGTTTGCGTCAGTATACCCATTCTGGATAGTTAGTTACGTGTACATGTATTTTCGTCATTTTTAAATGCATCATGGAGAATTCCATGCTGCAACTAGTGCAAAATATCGAATTGGGAATGAAGGGTGGACGTTTCAGTTTGATTTTGCTAATAAATCCTACCTGGCCTGGAGGGGAGCGGAGCACTTTCCGCACTACAATTCGGGGTAGTTTGTCAACTATATACAAGTTCTAGCTTCCACACTTCTTAGACTTTCGTGAATGAAACTTTGTTATACCATATGGCGACGGTTCTCAATAAAGCGTGGACTTTCAACAGTAGCTGAACAGGTGGTCAAATATGTATTTTCACATTAGTCATGTTCATTTCCGTTGCATTCCTCCGTGGAGATTTAAACCCGTATGCACATCATACCAGAGCAATACATGTGCCGAGACGCTGAATTTACTACAGCTGGCTTTTCAAGATGTATGTATGCGTGTGTGAGTGTTGTATTTCTAACCGGTTAACAATGCATGTAGATGCATGTAAAAAATGTTTACATGTGTCATCCCATCCCACCAAGGACCTCATCACAATTGTCCCGAAGTCGACTCCATTTCTGTCACTTGCTCTTTGTGATGTGCTTCAAAACTGAGAAATTAGACTTCGGAGTACTCTGAAAATGTATTGCTTTCTTCAATGGGTCCTAAATACTTCGGTCTCATTAAACTAAGACATGAATGTCGATTTGCTGGTGAAACCACCTCGACATTAAAAGAATCGTTACTGAAGGAAAATGTGATGCAGTTGGACAAATGATAAATTCTATGAAAGCTGTTAATTCTATTGTACCTTTACAAAACCAGTTGCAATGAGTCGTGTTTTATTGTGAAAATTCGTTTCATATTTGTGTAAGTGATTCTCATTTGACGAGGACGAATGGTGCAGGTACCGGTAATGCATTCATGTTTTCCCTGTAAGCAAACAATTATGGAGGGTGACATCGGGCCTTACAGACTAGTCGTTTGTGTTAAATGCCGTCACTTTCATCTGACGACGATACAGCTCACCAATCCCCAGTGTACGAGTTGTCACAGTGAAACAGCTCACCAATTACCAATATACGAGTTGTCAGAGCATTTCCGTCATAGCTCTCTAGATTTGTATCTAATTTAATATCGCTTATTCCGGTGCTAGGGGCCGTGTGGTCATATCATCCAAGTTGCCACATGAACAGGTACAATAAAAGCGTACCTGAGATAAAACACATATCACGAATCGTTAGATTCTTGGTATGTGCTTTAGAATAGGTTAACCGGAAGACTATACTGTGAAGTCATGTGGCTCTGTCAGTATGTCGGCACCTCTTCCCACTTCCCTTATATGTGTTGTAATTCTTGTAACATAAATTGCTAACTATGAGAAATGGCTTTACTTCATGAGAGTGTGGATATAAACGCTACAAGCACACAAGTGAATGCCTCCCTGCTTGGACATGAGGTTCTGTGTTTTGCACGAAATGTAGGGGCAACACATGATGTTGTATAGGGTCTGCGATCTGTTGGGTGTAATATAGAGACTAGAGCCGCAACTTGTTCTTTCATATACACAATTCTTTGTCTGAATAATCTCTTTATTGCAAGATACATTGCACAAGTTATTATACGAGTGTTGAACTGGGCCGTTGTTGACTGGGTTATAACAGTGGACGTGATTAGAGCGATAGGCAAGAGGTGGGAAAAATTTACGTCTGGCGACTAAAAAGCAACCATATGTCTCTCGGCAACTAACATTCAGGCCCGAGAATACGGTAGATCCTCGAACGTAGCCTTAGTATCTCAGTCGCGTTTTTATTGCTTCTGTTAATGCGGAGGCCATGGAGTATCCACACGGCAGCTAGTACGGTACCGGATTAAGCGGATATATATACGCTAGCTCGGGAGCTGGGATGACAGATCAGCTCAAACAACTCAGCTGATGTTAATGGAAAAGCATCGTGGGCATTTGATGGAGTAAACGCCTCAACAAGGGGTTAGCTGGTGAATGCAAGAATACACAAAGAATCTAACCTGGAATGCCCGACGTCGTGCAGCTTAAATTTCCCACCAAAACAATAAACCTACATATATTTGTCGAATGACATGTATAGATAGCGGGCTTCGGGGACTAACACTCCAACAGCATAATCCTGTCATATACAGGTAATAAATGTGGGCGATGTGCAAGAGGTGAGAAAAATTGACGACTTTTGAGCAACCATATGACTCTGCAGGAGGAATCCCTTGGCACCTAACATTCAGACCCGAGATTCAGACCCGAGAATACGATGGATTCTCGAGAGTAGCCATAGTATCTCAGCCGCGCTTCTATTGCAACTCTTCATGCGGAAACTGTGGAGTATCCACACGGCCCCTAGCACCGGCTTAAGCGGAATTATATACGCTAGCTCGGTAGCTGTGATGACAGATCAACCCAAACAACTCATCTGATGTTTATAGATAAGCATCGTGGACGTCTGATGTAGTGAACGCCTCAACATGAGGTGACCTGGTAAATGCAAGAATACCCGGAGAAACTAACCTGCAATTCCCGACGTTGTACGGTTTCAATTTCCAACCAAAACAATAAACGTACACATATTTGTCGAGTGACATGCACAGAGGGCAGGTCTCGCACACTAACAATCCACCATCTGAATGTTGTCATAAACAGGTAATAATTTGCAGTGATAATGCAAGAGGTGGGAAAAGGTGACGACGTCTGGCGACTAAAATGCAACAATATGACTCTACAAAGGAGAATCCATCGGCAGCTAACATTCAGACCCGAGAATACGGTGGATTATCGGACGTAGCCTTAGTATTGCAGCCGCGCTTTTTATTGCAGCTGTTCATGTGGATTCTATGAAGTATCCACCCACACACACAAGCACCGAGTTTTGCGGAATTAGATACGCTAGCTCGGGAGCGATGATGACAGATCAGCTCAAACAACTCACCTGACATTAATGAATAAGCATCGTAGACATCGTGTAAGATATCAGCATCTTATGATAATTGGTTTTCTACAAGTTATTCAGATATAAGCATCTTGATATCAGCATCTTATGATAATTAGTTTTCTACAAGTTATTGATGGAATATTAAATATTGCATAGTCTTGATGTCATATATGATGCCTGCCTGTATGGGTTTATAACGTTGCATATTATAGCTATGGCGGGTCGTAATACCCCGGTAAATGTTTTGATTTGTTTGACACTCCAGTGTCCTATTTGCATCGTTGAAATATGGAGGGATGTTTTTGACCCAATTCACAAATCTGTGTTTCCCAGTTCTCATCATGTAACATGCTGTGAGTGTACTTGATACTCCCGTAATGTTTTCTTTTGTGTTTACGAAATTGCATGTTCATGATTTGAAATGTCCAAACAGTACTGAAAAATATGTTGTTGTATCGGTCAGTCGATGGTATAAATATACAGCCTGATTTACCTAGAGCAGACAATTTTGGAACTCCGTCTCGAGGAAATGTATCAGAAACTTTAGGTCTAAATTTAACGTTTAGGGGCTGTCTTTGTTTGTCATTTGGCCATCGTCTGTACCACCTTTGATGTCAGAAGTCTGGAATAAAATCTTCAACTTCGTAACAACTTGATGACGACTTTCTTGATGAAATTTCTTGAGGCAAAAGATACAGGGCTATGAACTTCTTTCAGACTGCTGTAAAGACCCAACAGCGAACTCGCAAGCTAGTTCTGGGTACATGTAAAGTTGCCCGGTCGCCCTAACCAAGCCAGGCTATCATCTTACCGGCACGAAAGCCCGGGTTAGAACTATAATATCAACATCTTGACGACCAAAAAGTTTACAATCGGTTGAAGTTAACGTCTCAACATGGGGTAACCTGTTAAACATGGGGTAACCTGTTAAATGCAAGAATGCCCAGAGAAACTAACATGCAATGCCCGACGTCGAAAGGCTTCAATTTCCCACCAAAACGATAAATTTACATATATTTGTCGAGTGACATGTACAGAGGGCGGGCCACAGGGAATAACATTCCACCAGCAGAATCCTGCCAAATACAGATAATAAATTGGTGCGATATGCAAGAGGTGGGGAAAATTGGCGACGTCTGGCGACTAAAAAGCAACCATATGACTCTATAAGAGAGAATCCCTCGGCACGTGACGTTCAAACCCGAGAATATGGTGAATTCTCGGACGTAGTCTCAATATCTCAGCCATCTTGGATTTTTTACATTTGTTTGTAGAGCTTGACCCAGATATTTAGTGTGGTAAGTTTCAGCTCTCTAGCCTTAGCGATAGCGAAAATATATAAGGGGCACTTTCGGTCCCCCGCCCTGCGGTACACCCCAAATCGCCCAGACCAGATAGAGTTAAGCGGAATTAGATACGCTAGCTCGGGAGCTGTGATGACGGATCAGCTCAAACAACTTATTGATGTTAATGGATAAGCATCGTGGACGTCTGATGGAGTAAACGCCTCAACGTGGAGTAACCTGGTAAATGTAAAAATACCCAAAGAAACTAACCTGTAATACCCGACCTGGTATGGCTTCAATTTCCCACCAAAACAATAACCTACATATATTTGTGGTGTGACATGCGCAGAGGGTGGGCCTCGAGGACTAAGTGTCCACCAGCAGAATACAGTCACATAAAGGTAACAAATTGGAGCGATATGCAAGATGTGGTAAAAATTGACGACGTCTGGCGAATGAACAACCATATGACTCTACAGGGGATAATCCCTCGGCACCTAATATTCAGACCCGATAATACGGTGGATTCTCGGACGTAGCGTTAGTATTTCAGCCGCTCTTTTATTGCAGTGGTTCATGCGGAGACTATGGAGTATCCGTACGGCCCTTTGCACCGGTTTAAGTGAAATTAGATATGCTAGCTCGGGAGCTTTTATGACAGATCAGCTCAAACAGCTCATCTGATGTTAATGGATAAGCATCATGGACGTCTGATGGAGTAAACACCTCAACATTGAGTAACCCGGAAAATTCAAGAATACCCAGAGGAACTAACCTGCAATGCTCGACGTCGTACGTTTTCAATCTCCCACCAAAACAAACCTACATGTATTTGTCGAGATATTTGTAAAACCACACCAAATGATATTGATCACCGCATTATATCCCTACTTGCTGAAACATATTTGTTGTGTTTATCAAATGTCATATAATGAGTATGCTTGTCTATATTATGGCTCCTTCTCAATTGTTTTGCGGATGCAATTTGAAGAATATAATTATAGTTGCTGTTGATATGATGTATATGGAATGAACTATTCTCCTCGGACTGATTTCAGAACCTTTCTTACACGCGATCATCCGGAGCAATTTCTCCTGAATCCCTGCACGCCTGACGAAATTAAAACAGTCATCGCGGAGCTAAAGAATGGATCACCCGGTATAGACGGTTTCCGCATGTCACTTCTCAAGCCTGTCTCTAACATTATAGCCAGTCCCCTGTCACATCTTGTAAATTTATCATTTGAACTAGGAACAATCCCGAACATCCTGAATGCTGCCAAAATCACACCTGTGTACAAATCTGGGGACAAAAACTTAGCCAGTAGTTATAGACCCATAATTGTTCTTCCCTGTCTTAGTAAAATCTTCGAGAAATTAGTTGCTATTAGAATGACATTTTATTTGGAAGCATATGAAATTATCTCTCCCAGCCAATTTGGTTTCCGGGCTAATCATTCCACCTGTGATGCAGTGTCCTCATTATACGACAAATTAATTAATGCTAAAGAAGACAAAAAATTTACCGTCGCTATGTTTCTTGATTTATCTAAGGCGTTTGATACGGTCAATCATGAAATATTGTTAGATAAACTTGAACATTATGGATTTCGTGGAATCGCTAACGACTGGTTTCGAAGCTATCTGTCATCCCGATCTCAACGCGTTTGTTACAACAATGTACTATCTACGTCCAGAAACATAAATTGTGGCGTGCCTCAGGGATCGATTCTTGGCCCTATTCTCTTCCTAATCTACATTAATGATATATGTAACGCATCTAACTGCCTAGATATTATTCTTTTCGCCGACGACACAAGCGCCATCTTATCCGACACTAATCATGAACATTTAATCGCAACAATGTCAAACGAACTCATTAAACTTCACGACTGGTTCTCATGCAATTTATTGTCTCTCAATGTGAAGAAAACCAAATATATGCTAATCAAACCAGCTAGATCTACTATTCATGTTTCACATAAACTCATCATTGATGGCAATGAACTTGAATGCGTCAACACATTCAAATTTCTCGGAATCATCTTTAGCGACAAGTTAACGTGGCAGTCACATATTGGATCATTATGCTCAAAATTATCTAGAAATATAGGTATTTTAAACAATATTAAAAATTGTGTAAACAGAAAGACCGTAATAATTTATATTACTCATTATTCTACTCTTACGTCTCCTATTGCAGCATGGTCTGGGCCAACACATATCCCACACACCTCCAGCCATTAATTCTTCTGCAAAAAAGGCTTATTCGCATTGTAACATCTAGTACCAGATTAGCACATACCGGAAACCTATTCTTGGAGCTAAATATTCTTCCTATACATAAAATAAATGATTATCTTATTCTGATATTTGCGCACAAATTTTTCTATCATTCAGTCTTTCTTCCCTCCAGCTTGCAACATCACTTCACTAAGCTATCTGCTATACACAACTATCCAACCAGACAGGCCAACCTTAATTTATACAGGCCGTTTTACAAATCGCAACTCTCATTCTATTCTTGTAAAATAAAGGGACCCCGATTATGGAATTCACTAGCCGTCAGCCTGAAATCTTGCGCCTCCAAGTCTGTTTTTAAATCTTGCCTAAAAAAAATCCTGTTAAACATTGTGACACGCTAACCGGGTATACGTAAACTAATTGTAACCGATGTCTTACTAGTTATTTATTTACTCTGTACTCTCCTGCAATCTGTGAGTATTCATCCGACCTTCTTTATCACTAGTTTAGCATGCTTGGTTGTCTATCCAGCGCGTCACGTCTATTTATGTAATTTTGCAACAACTAAATGTTCTCGTCCTAAGCATTGATTTCTCGACAAATTAGCAATAGTGGTGCTTATATCTTATTCACCGCCTCTGTATATATAATAACATTTCCATGATTTGTATATAATTTTATTTCCACAAGAACTATATATAGTCCTGTCGCTGAAATTAGCCTATGTATATTCACTTGTTAATTCGGGATAGAACAAGCCCCCTGGGGTTTTATTCCCGCCACATATGCGGCTAACTACTCATTCCTGTACATTCTGCATATCTGTTTTGTCTTGCTGTGTGGTGAATAAATATTCATTCATTCATTCATTCATTCCTCATTATAAGCTCAATATACAAGGCATTCCATGTAGCTCGTGTATTTTGAGACAATGGTGCACCGAAATGATAACGAGACATTGAATTTAATTGATTTTAGCAACGAAAACAGTCAGCGTGAAGAAACCAGACAAGGGACTGGGATCTATAATGTAACGCTATGGCAGTCTCAATACGGCAGCACTGTCTGTCGTCATATTTCGGGTAACAGGTATTAACACATGATTGTTATTTTACTAGCCATAATCTCATGACGCGAAAATCACTGTCCATAATTATGTGCCTTCCACTGGGGAATACATGATAACGGACAAAGATGGCCAAAGTCTTTGCTATGCTGGAATAGACATTAAACATGTCAAAAGTAAAGGCTAACGATCGGATAAAAACCGTAATAGTTAAATTCGCTCCCTAAACTGTGGCTTGAATAAAGAATCTCAGGTACAACAGACTGTAAATTCCATCATCCAAGCTATTCATTCGTATGTCTCGAAAATTGGTGTATTCTTCTCATCTTTGCTGTGTGACATGGTATGTTCATTTCTTTATTTCGTCCTCGTTTGTTTAAGTTTACTTTAATTTAATTTACATTCAATTCGACTGGAACATCTGAAAACTCAACAGAACACAATGATCTGAGAATATCCCAAAAATGAGGAATGGGGAATGGAAACTGTTTCTCAATATGGGGAACCCAGGATGTGTTCCACAACCACCTCTCCTATAACAGATAATTGTTATCAACTGTAAACAAGCTAATTCGTACTCAATTCCCATCAGCTACATGCTAGTACAGGCACTGATGGTGAACCCATTTCCTACCCCACTCCTCGCCATCACGAAGAGCTGCCAACTTTATTCTTGATTTATCCCGAACTTGACCTGACAAATGCCCCTCTCCCTTCCTCGAACCATTATCACCTCAACAACTCAACACAATTAGATCACTATCAGCCACACTTCATACACTTCCTCAGCTCGACGACCTGATCATCCACCCAATTCACCCAGCCAGATATGACTTCAATTCCATGTGGCTAATATAGGGGTTACTGACATGAAGTTTACTTATATACTGAAACATTAACACCAGTATAAACGCATTTCTTAAATTCACTTTAGAAATTAGATTTCCAACGAAGCGTCCATAAATTTTTTTTATCAAATCTGAACGACCAAAGATGTAATTTTGAGTTCGGATATCAAACATTATTATAATTTGTCACCCTGGCGTTTCATTAATTAACTAATCCTTAACCAGCTGATAACCCTCTCGGGCATGGGTGGTATGGGGCACACTACATCCTTGGGGAGGGGGAATTTCGAGTCGCTAATAAATATTTTTCTACTAAGTTGAATTTTTTTACTTTGTAAAAAGAGTCAAACTCTGCCAGAAATGAACAAACATTTACGATGACGGATGTTTTTCCAGCATTTTTTTCGAATATTATTACTTATGCGATTTCGCCGCAACAAACTGTATAATTTAAAAATAATTATCTGATTTCACTGTTATGCATAAAAAGGCAAACAGTTTGAAGAAAACCGACCAAAATGCAATATTTAAGTCACCCCCTCGTGGCCGACATATTGAATTATCCTCTGCTTGGAGGGTATCACAATGACAACTTCACGAAGCTATCACAATGACCCATTTTACACTGAGATTGCATATTAACTGCACGTTTTGTACTGAACCACGAATTCCGGTGTAAACCTTTCTCATGTCATGCCATTGACTCGAATATCGTTTTATGTAAAAAAGGAAAATATATTTGGTATGCTCCTGCCACAAGTAGCAGTACTATATCAGAATGTTATTTAGTAGAGTTCACCGGTAATTTGTGTACGATCCAAAGGTATGGATAGCCCCGGAGGCCTGTTATAGTCCAGCAGTTGAATCTATGAATCTGTAAACAATAATTGTCCCTATTGTTTTCCTTTTATTATCAGAAGGCCATGCCTGGATGTCATTCTCAGCATATGCCTTATACTCGTTTATTAATAAAAACGCTGGGATTATATCGTTGTTTGTCTATAATAATAATTGGGAATCACATATTTTGCTTTTTCTGCAGGTACAGTGCAACTCTGTATTGTAGTTTCCATGATAGATTGGTGCTGCATTGCAATAGACAATATCCACCCACCTCTTGGAAAGTAAATGGCTTGGCATTGTAATCATCCAACTTATCTTAATCAGATAAATGTCGTACATAAGGTCATTCTAAGCTGGACTAGCACATAACTGATCTGGGTTTTTTCATATATCAATTTGGAACGTGGAAATTGATGTATTATTCATTGATTAATCAGAGCATGTATTGATTCGCAACGGCATTTTTTTTTAAATAAACTAAATTCTGAATTTATACAGTTTGTCAGTGTGATAATTTAAAGAGTATAATCCTATCTGTTAGAACATAGCAAGCCGATTCTCTAGCAGTAATAGTCCAGTCAATCTAGCGAGAAAATCACCAAACCTAGAAAAAATTGCAACAGAAACGGGGTTTGCGGTAAATAACCTCTGAAGTGATTCCGAACAACATATCAAAAATGTAGATTGATGTAGCCAAGGGAAAATTTGTAATTTGCATAAATCCAAGATGGCCGCTCATTGCATGTTTTCTGTCCACATATTCATGCGGATATTACACTCAGGGAATGTATTTTCGAATAAAAGTTTGCGCTAATATACATCTTCGCATAAATAATTGACAACGGATGAAGGTGGAAGACATTTATCTGCCCAAAGTTCAAAATGGTCGCCATTTTCCAAGATGGCCGCTATTCTTCTGCCAGTACATCTGACAGAGAAATAGATGTTTGTGTCCGATTTGAATAATGTTTGTGTCTATAGATATAATTTTGATCACGCCAAATCTGATTTTGCTGACCAGAACTACCCTACAATGCACCTTTGACATCAGCAATGAAGATTACCCAGAATTTTACCTCCGCCAATGCCTGTATTCTGGTCGAAAAATCGCCCCAAAAATGCTCTTTGTGAAAATGACGTCACTGTGACATCATCATGGCGGTCTTGTGGATTTCTATTTTACATTTTCTTGTAGAGCTCGATCCAAAGGTATAGTGTGGTAAGTATCAGCCCTTTAGCCCCAGTGATAGCGAAAATATGTAGTGACCTCGTGATATGGAGTATAGAGACATGTATAATATGAAGGATGTAAGTAATGGCAGAGTAGTTGTCTTGAGGAACAAAGCGAAGAAGAAATAGTACATAGATGAAATCGATCAAACGAGTTTGATTATGCCCAACCTACCCATATCGATGATTACCCGAGGGTGGCCGCCGAATTCGAACATTCTCGCGACCAGATAAGCAAAATAAACTCCTGAATTCTTTAATTCCTTGAATGACCAACTTTACCTTCATATCTGAAGGAGCGCGGTTTTCTGCATTCCTTGAAGAAACATCTTTACCTCTATACATGTCCACCGTTACATCCATGCATGGAATGTCCACCGTTACCTTCATACCTGACTGACCACCGTTACCTCCCTTTGTTCAAGGATGTTCCTTACCTCCATTACTGGAGGACCACCGTTACCTGCATACATGAATTATGTCTACCGTTACCTTCATTCCTTGAAGGACCACCCTTTCTTATATTGCTCGAAGGATCACCGTTACCGGTACCTTTATTCCTGGAGGTCTACCATTGCTTCCGTACCCCAAGACCACCGTTACTTGTATACCTGACGTTCAAACGTTACCTCCATTACTTGAAGGACCATTATTATCCACATAACTGAAGATCCATCATTATCTCCATAACTGAAGGGCCACCGTTACCTCCATAATTGTAGGACCACCCTTACTTCCATTCCTGGGGGTCTACCGTCGCTTCCATACCACAAGAATCACTGTTACTTATATAGTTCAAACGTTACCACCATTACTTGAAAGACCACCATACTCTACATAACTGAAGATCCATCATTACCTCCATAACTGAAGGACCACCGTTACCGCCATAATGGAAGGATCACCGTTACTTCCATACGGCCACCGTTACCTCCATTCTTGAATGACCATTGTTATCCAAATAACTAAAGGACCACCGTTTGGAGGTCCACCATTACGACCATTCCCAGCGTTACTTCCATTCCTGAAAGGACCACATTTAATATCTCCATAATTGAAAGACACCAGTTATCTCCATAACTGAAGGTCCACCGTTACTTTCATTCCTTGAAGGGGAAAAGTAGCTTCTATTCCTTGAAGGAGCAGCGTAACCTTCACACCTGAAGGTCCAACGTTGCCTCCATTCTTTGGATGGTCGCCCTTACCTCCATAACTGAAGGTCCCGCGTTACCTCCATATCTATAGGACCACCGTTTCCGCCATACCTGAAGGACCACCATTACAGGTCCACCGTTATCTCCATTCGTTGAAGGATCTCCGTTAACCCCCATACCTGATAGACCGTCGTTACCTCCATGCATTAAGGTCCCCCGTTACCTCCATTCTTCTCTCTTGCAGGAAACTAGCCTAGTTTTATGCATACCATGATTATTCTGTAAATATGGTGCTAATGCTTTTATATCAATTAGGTCTTTCGATTATGGACGCGGAAATTCTTTAATGAATGACGAATGAATATTGAACGACGGACTAGACGCTTGTATTTGTAAAAATACTGTTACCTCTATACCTGATGATCCACCGTTACCTCCATACCTGGTAGATCGCCGTTACCTCCATACCTGATGGTCCACCGTTACCTCCATACCTGAAGGTCGACCGTTACCTCCATACCTGGTATATCGCCATTACCTCCATACCTGATGGTCCACCGTTACCTCCATACCTGGTAGATCGCCGTTAGGGATCGTATCCATCCAACGTTCGTTTGCTAGACGTTTTAAACGATGAAAAAAACGTCCATGTAAACGATGGGTGTATGAGTTCATCGTTTTTTAAAAAACGTCTGCCAGATAAAGACGATCGCCGGAAATCTCCGGCAACCTACGGTAAGGGTGCCGGTCGTCTTTTCACACCTCGAACATAGGTGCAGACGTTTTCTAGCAAACGATTGAAAGTCTCCTGGCAAACGATCGGCTTGAAAGTAGTCCCGTTTTACAGACGCAAAAACAACAACTTCGGCCGTGTCGATTGCGGCCGCGAAAAACGAGTTATGAGAATGAGAATTAATATTGTTTTCTTTTCCAGAATAGCAACACGTATATGCTGCTTGACAATATAATAGAAGCGGTTATGGTGTAATTCGTGAATAAACAAAATATTATGAAATCATGATATCGTTTTATGTACGTGCGATTCGAATCTTTGCAGAATACGGGCTTGCGTAGTTTTGGAATGCAGCTTTTGAAAAAGTCAGTCTTAGCTTACCATGGAGATTATCGTAGTTTTACTTTAACAATTATTATCACGTTTAATTACAGATAAATGTTGAGTGAAACATTGAAAACTAATGCGTATATTTTTTCTCTTTCAGAACGCCGCGTAAAGGTAGAAAGACGATTACTGGGTTCGCACGCCTTTCCTTGCATTAAATTTAAGGACCTTTCAAGGACAGCGATTATTCAAGTACCCAATTCAAGCCAATTACAGAAAAAACGGACTTGTTCGAATTATCTTTTTTTTGACGGTTTCTTTCCGCTCTTTAACCATTAAATTAGGTTCTAGTAATTGACCGCAATGATCGGCTGACAATGAAGAGATTAGTTTCATCGGACGCCCAGTCAATTTAAAACCACAAATTCGCGTATATGATTGTATTGGTACATACGGGACAAGGGCATATTCTGACACATTCTGATATTTTCTTTATTTTCTGTTCAGGACATGCTTAAAACCTTGCTGAATTTTTTTCACGGCCGAGAAGATTAGGCCCAACTATCCCGGTGACGCCAATGATGTCTACGGGAAAATATATAAACGATCTAATAAAGAAACACAGATAACGTCATTTTCAGATAGAGAAGTAAACCTATTAATTTCTTGATTGCGCTTCGTAGGGAAATATTGTGGAAGGGCTTTTCAAACTTTTTATGTCAATAAAACGATCAGCAAATTAATCACGCGCCCGACACTATTTGAAGGCCCATATTAGGGCCAACTCGTCGAAGACCCGTCTGAGACGATACACAGTCTTCCCAGCTGGAACGAGCTCATCGCACGTATAGCGGCTAAACGAAAGACATGAATTGCTTGCGCTTTCTAACAGTTCTCTGTATCCCTTCGATCCTTGATTAACAAATGTATGAAAATACTTTCATAGAATTGGGTAGGGTCTGTAGAATGCAAGTTTCAACATGCCACGTGTTGGTTGTACATTTTCCCGCCATACGGAGTTGCAATAACATCACGTGATCAATACTTGGATAGCATAGCACGTGGGCCAAACTTGCGCTTGTAATATATTATGCGTTCGTAATAGTGAGATCATGAGTCTCATGTAAAACAAAACCAAATGTTTCAAAGCTGAAAAAGAATTCCCTTTTACCTCTCTCCGATCATTATTCTGGCTTGAAATATGGCTCGACTGCAGCTATTCTGTCATTTATAGGCCACCCACTCACCTGTTTATCAAGTATATATAGATGATACGCATCAATCCACCATCTACTCTATGACTATCCCGTCATGTATGATTCCGTCAATCGGGTACAGAATGCGTGCAATATATTTGGTCCTTCTTAATTCTTGGTTGAATGGTTCCCCACACGTAGACTCCATGTTGTAAGGGATTGACGCAGCATACATGAAGGATAGACCTTTCAGACAGTATAATTTACAGAATAAGTAGACAGAAAACCTATTAGTATATTCCATCTTTTTTCTTCTTTTTTTTTACTTTTAATGCCAACCTACTATTCCGACTTCCACTTCAGTTGCTATCAAATTACCGCCATGTTCACGTCAGCTCTTTTTATCCAGTCTTTAAAATCTAGCAAAGTCAGCCATTTAGCTTACCTTGATTTCTTGTATATTGTGCCATAGTGAATGAAGTATCGGTCGTGGTGAGAAACAAATAAGCTGCATGTGAAAGACGATGTTTATAGTACTAAAGATGTGATCATAAATGTCTAACCTTCCAGAAATGGACTTAAATATATTTTTCATGAAACAAAACTGCATGGCTTACTTAGAGCCCTGAATGATCAATTGAAAACTGTCCCGGAAATGTGCAACTGTAAATAAACAAAGTATAAAATGAAAAGCACTTGCATGTCGCCTTTTATTTAATAATGTCTTTGAAATAAACAATTCCTTCAGCGATACTTCCCGTGAACGTCCATTTATTTGAATTATGGTAGTAATAAAGCAAATGCCCGTGGATGTCGCCTCCGGAAGTAACTCTTGCGTCCTTCTTAATGACTCGAAAGTAAAGCTGTGTATAGACCAATAGAACAGAAGAAAACGATGAACACTTTACTATTATTATGGCTAGACAATAAACTGACAGCTTGGCAATATTGTTTACTAATCAAGCAGGATTCTTACCTATATTCACCGGAAATTAGTTTCTTCCACGTATATAGTCCTGCTGACATAGATATGGGACTTTATTGCACAATCATATGTTTATTGGTTAGAATCTTACAACAAAATATAAACATATTTTCTCTATAGAAGCGGCGTAGAGAATGAGAAAATGATAAAAAATTTCTAGGAGCATGTACAAATAATGTTATCTGGAGAAAGGGCCGTCATTCCTCTAGTTTCAATATGTCCATGCAGCAAACAAACCTGCAATGTAGAATAACAAAAGTGCGTTAAATTGACCATAATAAAAAATCACCGATAATCAAATATTTGGATCTGTTTCGGTAGTCTCAAATAAACGATTGGTTGTCAAAAAAAATACATCTGTCTCAGCGCATTGCCGAGAAAATCGGTTCAATCGAAAACATTACAAATGCTTGGATGAAGACTCAATGGAAATCCACACCTCCACTTTCTCTCAAGTAGCGCTGTTCAAAACCCTTTATAAGGATCACCAAATATTCTCTCGTGAAAATTCTTTTTTCATGGCACCCACCAAAGTATGGAGAAACTTTCTGGATAATTTTAATGTATTCGACTTGTGAATTGGAGGATCGTGAATATAGCGTATTCCTCTCTGATCTGGTATATCACCGTGATGGTTTCGACAGACACGTGCACCGCTCTATATTTTCCCGCCAGGCGGGAGCAGTGCTGTATCGACTTTTCTATGCTGGGTATAAACGGCAGTCTGAATGATAGGCCACGTGCGTATACTCGTGTACTCCCTGACCGTACACTGGCTGTTTTTTTCCTGATAGACACATAGAATAAATTGCGATGTTTCTAAAATATTAAAGCTAAACGCGTGTGTTGATGACACATGCTTTTCCCTATGGATGCAATACAGTATACAGGCCAAATAACATAAGAAACCTTCCATTCTTTGTTTTATTTAACGCAAAAGATAATCTATTTGCCGGGAATTTTCGGCGATATACCGACATTAGGTTTTTATCAATATCCTTGAAAACGCATTCATAAAATAGAAAATCTAAATACATTTTTTTTACATTTTTATCCCGAGTATTATAGGACCATGAAAATATAAATATCATTTCTGTCTCTTCAGCCCTTTTCATGTTATATTTACCGGGAAAAGTGTAACAGGATTTGCCAGTGAGGTATTAAAAACGTGCTCTGAAATGGGCGAATTTCAGCGGAATTCCCTGCAAATTGTGTTACACGTTTTCCGGTAAACATTATAAGAAAACCGCTGAAGATACAAAAATGAAATAATAGTTTCATGGTCCTATAATACTCGCGATGAAAAGTATATTTATTTAGATTTCTATTATATCCATGCGTTTTCAAGGAAAGTGATCAAAACCTAGTGTCGGCATTATCACGAAAATTGAGTCGACACCATTTTTTCTCCGCGGTAGACTTTTCCGTATCGCCCTGAATAACAAGGAAATATTTATCGACCTAAATATTTCTTTAACAGTAACTGAACAGAATTCAGATCAGTAAGATATCGGCAGAGTTATCTGTTGATTACCTTTTCCGGCCTATTCAAAGAAAATTCGTACACGGTGCATACATGGGGAGGGTGTTATTAAACCATTCAGTTTTATTTACGTACGCAATACTTCCATTATCACAGTTAATTGATTGTCATTTTCCTATAAAAATTTTGCACACAAACAGCGACTTCCCGTATTCAAATCTTTAAAACAAACGCGGAAGGCAGTTAAAGTGTAATTTATTTCCCCTATATTAACCCCATTTTCACATTCGTTGAGAGCGCTATATTTTGTTCAACATGTGCGCAGTTGAGAGCTAAGGCACGGCCTGTTCACCTAGTATGTATTTATGCGCAGCTGAACACGTGCGATCGTCTTTTGTCCGCCGACAATCGTTTTCTTCCAAACGACGACGTTTTCTTCCGAACGACAGCGGCACCTTCGGCAGTCTTCGGTGATGGTTTTTTTGATCGTTTGCTACACAAAAAAACGATGGTGCAAACGATGGGTGTAGTAGCTGAGCGTTTTTTTCCATCGTTTAAAACGTCTCAACAGCAAACGATGGTTGGATACGGTCCCTTACCTCCATACCTGATGGATCACCGTTACCTCCATACCTGCTGGTCCACCGTTACCGCCATATCTGATGGTCCACCGTTATCTCCATACCTGGTAGATCGCCGTTACCTCCATACCTGATGGTCCACCGTTACCTCCATATCTGATGGTCCACCGTTACCTCTATACCTGGTAGATCGCCGTTACCTCCATACCTGATGGTCCATCGTTACCTCCATACCTGATGGTCCACCGTTACCTCCATACCTGGTAGATTGCTGTTGCCTCCATACCTAATGGTCCACCGTTACCTCCATACCTGGTAGATTGCTGTTGCCTCCATACCTAATGGTCCACCGTTACCTCCATATCTGATGGTCCACCGTTACCTCCATACCTGGTAAATCGCCGTTACCTCCATACCTGATGGTCCACCGTTACCTCCATACTTGATGGTCCACCGTTACCTCCATACCTAGTAGATCGCCGTTACCTCCATACCTGATGGTCCACCGTAACCTCCATACATGATGGTCCACCGTTACCCCCATACCTGGTAGATCACCGTTACCTCCATACCTGATGGTCCGCCGTTACCTCCATACCTGGTAGATCGCCGTTACCCCCATACCTGATGGTCCGCCGTTACCTCCATACCTGATGGTCCACCGTAACCTCCATACATGATGGTCCACCGTAACCTCCATACCTGATGGTCCACCGTAACCTCCATACATGATGGTCCACCGTAACCTCCATACATGATGGTCCACCGTAACCTCCATACCTGATGGTCCACCGTAACCTCCATACATGATGGTTCACCGTAACCTCCATACCTGATGGTCCACCGTAACCTTCATACATGATGGTCCACCGTAACCTCCATACCTGATGGTCCACCGTAACCTCCATACATGATGGTCCACGGTAACCTCCATACCTGATGGTCCACCGTAACCTCCATACATGATGGTCCACCGTAACCTCCATACCTGATGGTCCACCGTAACCTCCATACATGATGGTCCACCGTAACCTCCATACATGATGGCCCACCGTAACCTCCATACCTGATGGTCCACCGTAACCTCCATACATGATGGTCCACCGTAACCTCCATAGCTGATGGTCCACCGTAACCTCCATACATGATGGTCCACCGTAACCTCCATACCTGATGGTCCACCGTAACCTCCATACATGATGGTTCACCGTAACCTCCATACCTGATGGTCCACCGTAACCTCCATACATGATGGTCCACCGTAACCTCCATACCTGATGGTCCACCGTAACCTCCATACATGATGGTCCACCGTAACCTCCATACATGATGGTCCACCGTAACCTCCATACCTGATGGTCCACCGTAACCTCCATACATGATGGTTCACCGTAACCTCCATACCTGATGGTCCACCGTAACCTCCATACATGATGGTCCACCGTAACCTCCATACCTGATGGTCCACCGTAACCTCCATACATGATGGTCCACGGTAACCTCCATACCTGATGGTCCACCGTAACCTCCATACATGATGGTCCACCGTAACCTCCATACCTGATGGTCCACCGTAACCTCCATACATGATGGTCCACCGTAACCTCCATACATGATGGTCCACCGTAACCTCCATACCTGATGGTCCACCGTAACCTCCATACATGATGGTCCACCGTAACCTCCATACCTGATGGTCCACCGTAACCTCCATACATGATGGTCCACCGTAACCTCCATACCTGATGGTCCACCGTAACCTCCATACATGATGGTCCACCGTAACCTCCATACATGATGGTCCACCGTAACCTCCATACCTGATGGTCCACCGTAACCTCCATGCTTGATGGTCCACCGTTACCTCCATACGTGGTAGATCGACGTTACCTCCATACCTGAAGGACCAGCATTACCTCCATTCTTTGAAGAATCACCGCTACTTTCATACCTGAAGGACCACCGTTACCTCATACCTGAAGGACCCATTACCTCATATCTGAAGGACCTCATAACTGAAGGACCACGAGTACCTCCATTGTTTGAAGCATCACTGTTACCTCCATACCAAAATGACCACCGTTTTTTTTCAATTCTTTGTTGGACCACCGTTACCTCCATATCGGAAGGACCACCGTTGCCTTCACACCTGAAAGTCCACCGTTACAACTATTCCTTGAAGGATCACATTTACCTTGCTTTCCGAAAGCCCACCGTTACCTCATACCTGAAGACCACCGTTACAACCTCTTACATGTAAGGCCACCATTACCTCCATTCTTTGAAGGATCACCGTTACTTTCATACCTGAAGAGCCACCGTTATCTTCATTCTTTGAAGAATCAACGTTACCTTCATTCCTTGAAGGACCACCGTTACCGTTGGATTAATATGCTAAACAGCAGCCATCTTGGCTATTTGCTTGGTCAAAATATCTACAAATATTATCAGTGTGAATGTATGTGAAGTTGTTTTAATTTGTAGTGCTTAATTTGAGCAACTCTGCCCAAGGTAGAGTGTATACTGTGTAAAATTGACCGAAAATATTGCGCAGAACGGCCATTTTGGATGTATGCAAATTAAAAAATTTCCCTCGCTTAATTATATTCATCTACATTTTTATATGTTGTTCGGGGTGGTTTGGGGGAATAGTTGCAGCAAACCGCAATTCTGTTGCAATTTTTTCTAGGTCAAACCGCAGATTGACTGGACTATAACATATGTCCTCTTAGTTATATATCTATTTTTATAATTCATTATTTAACCCTGTGACCAAACATCATTTCACGAACGTAGATGTCACCAGCCGAAAAGTCTTTATCACCCACACGCAAAACAATGATATTGATTGCACACTAATGTAGATGCGTATGTACATTTGATTTTAAAAAATGTGTTCATTTTTTTCTAAAAAAATAAAACCTTCCGTGGCTGTTCAAGACATAACCGAGAGCACACGGGATGAACAATCCTCGATATACTTTGAAAACGTCGATATCCTCAACAGTTTCGCGTAATTCATCCATATTTTCGAGAGAAAAAAATGCCGGATTCTGACCAAATAGTTAGGGCATCGGCAGAGTTCCAAATAACTGCAGACGAACAACCAACGTAAGTTTTTCGCAACATATACCAGCTGGTGATCCGAACTTCAAAGTAGTTGGATACTCTACTTTTTAAATCCTGCGACTTTCCAATGAAGCTCCGCAAATCAGTCTGACGAACTATTGATGGTTAGAGACAAGTTTAAAGGTCGTTCACCAACGTCCGGCTTCAGTTCCGAGATGAGCCAAGGTACAGACGAAAAAAAGATGTATGGTTACCCTTATCAGGAAGTATCAGTATGTCAGTCTGCGTTGTTTTCCCGCAATCTGTTATGAACATATGCGGAGAGGCCCGACAATATATTTGGGGAATCAAATGAAAAAGCCCCCTTCTAAAGTCTGCTTCTGAGTGATTTACCAACAATTTTCGCGATAAGATTAAAAACATATTAATAATAGATTAAATCATTGGGCATTCCGAAGAGAACGCTGTTAATGACCACATAGAACACATCGTATTAATATCAGCATATAGCACACATATATTTAAATATGATACTAGTACTTAATATACAGTCTTCGTCAAAATGGTTGGTGCAGCGAGAAGAAAACTCATTTCTTGTTTCTGTGAATATATTCGCGTATATTTTTTAGTTCACAAGGATTTTTTATTCTGTTGAGAGTTGATCCACAATTGCCCATCATTAATCTAAGCAAAATCCGGGGAACGTCGAGGCTAATCGATCACAAATTTCTCTCGATCGAGTGATAATGGCCGTCTGGTTTAATTTAATGACTGTTCCCGGACTAATTTTGATCATTGTCCGTTCGCCTTCAGGTTGCGCTTCTGCGACAAACGTCAGGTATCAGCGTCAAACGGTGTTGTGAGCTTGACACAAGGATTAAAAGTGCAAAAAGCCGGATATTGTCCCGTTGCGTCAGAAACGTAGCATGCTGGTACAATTGTACAATCAGAGTATACTTTTTCATCACTTTATAGCCCATTTCTTCAATTAAGTGTTCTTCCGGGTTAAAATGTTGAAACTTTTAGCCTAGAGACTTTAAGAAATGTATTCTAATCCGCTCACGGGTGACGTTACAGCCTCTCATATGTTGCTGCAATTAGCATCAACTTAGACCAGAATAGTGAAATAAAACCCAATGTCATCGCTATTTTGGCGTCTAGCATGAGCAAGGCATAGACAGGATCTGAAAGGGAGTCCGAGGGTTTAACATATAAGGTTATTGGCCAGCTCAAATTTGTTCTTCACGAATGCGGCGGGAAGATTTGCATTCCAAAGCTTGAACGATGAAGATGTAGTGATTACTGCCTTTTGACAGGACCTGCCAAAGAAGTCTGCGGTTCGCATGCGATGGATCCGAAAACTTCCATTGATATTGTAAACTGATATCCCGTATAATTAATGTATATCACTACGGTGTATGTGTTAGTACACATTACACATTACAGAGGAATTTATTGTAATGAAACTTCAAAGTTCAGGCGCTTAATGGCAATCATGCTCTTTAACAAAAAACAGTACATGATCTGGACTCACAAACCAGTGAACTTCCACCAAAGCCATGTCTCGAAAGCTTTACCCATTATCTTAGATTCTGATATTTTAACTTCATGGACCATTTCTGGTGATGGGTCAGTTATGTGCCAATAATCTTTCTGTTCTATTTGCAATGCACACTGAAGCTGTCTTTGTGAAACTATCGGACAATATCCCGCTTTTCCACCTATAACATACGTATGCAACCATAACATGACGTTTTACGTCGATCAGTGACGTCCGACAGAGAAACGTCCGACATTAATGGACCAAAGACTATACCAATAAATAAAGAAGTACATGTTAAAATTATTTTTCATATCCTTTTTTTTTCATTGATTCCAACAAACTTTTCCACTTTAAACGTTCAGAAGCGCAGAGAGGGTAGTTCAGATTTTTGCCGATCTGTATTTTGACACGTTTTAGTCTATTATTGGTGATAGATTTGCTTATATAATGGTGAATATATTTAGATCATTAAGTAGTGTTATTTGAATAGTAAGTCCTTTTATTTCAGACAAATGAGTTACCCGCAGAGAAATATCCCACTGTCACAAAGACAGCGGAGTGGTTATTATTTACTTCTAACGTTGCATAGCAATATACGTATTTGCCATTCAGCATCATTGTGAATGAATATAATGATTGCTCCCTGCTTGCGGCGCGCTGCTCACCTGCCATCAGAAATGGCTCGGAAAAAAATGCTTATGGTATGAAAATAAAATTTTGTCAATTCTGACAAATGCTATATTCAGCACATATTTGAATTGATTGGACAGAAATCCAAGCGCTTGATAATATTTTCGACGATGTAAATGTCGTCCGGTTCATTTATTTGCCAGGTATATAATATCCTAAACGGCCTACCAGATCAAGTGAACTCTGAAACTAAAATGGCTACATTTGATGTAAACAGTCTATACAGTAACATTCCACATAGCCTAGGCCTTGAAGCCGTCAAGTACTGGCTCGATAATTTCCCTGCAACGCTCCACAGTCGTTTTAAGAAGGATTTTATCTTAGATAGCTTGGAATTCATTTTGAACAACAACTCGTTCTGTTTTAATGATCGTTTCTACATGCAAGTCCTTGGTACGGCTATGGGAACCAAAGTGGCACCTGTTTACGCAACTCTGGTTATGGGTTACCTGGAACTGACCCTATATGCCAAGATAAACACCTCTTATGGAGATAATTTTGGCCAGATATTCAAAGAAAACTGGCGTAGATATCTTGACGATTGCTTCATTTTCTGGCCCCTTGAAAATGGTTCACTTGAGTCATTGCATGACATTCTGAATTCCCTTCATCCTCAGATTTCTTTCACTATGGAAACAAGTGACGGGAGCATTCCATTTTTAGATATTCTTATTTTGAAATCTGAGGAAACTATAACCACAGACATCTACAGAAAACCAACGGACACACAACTATATCTCCACTTCCACTCCAACCATCCAAGACACACCAGAGAAAATATTCCCTACGCTTTGGCACGCCGAATCTGCACTATCGTGATAGATCCCAGTATTCGGGCGCTACGGCTAACTGAGCTGAAAACCTCTTTAATCTCTCGAGGTTACCCAGAGGGCCTTATTGATAAGGGAATAAGGAAGGCATCTGCCCAGCCCGTAAGCGAACTTCGTCAGTCATCTGCTAAAGCCACAAATGGAAATGTTATACCTCTCGTCACTACACACAACCCGAATAATAATAACATTTTCCCGATAGTGCTAAACACGTTACCTATTCTAAACAATAGTGCTAAAATGAAAGATATTGTTAACAATTCATCTTTTATTAATAGCAAGAGCCAAGCCCCAAATCTTAAGAAGATTCTTACAAAAGCTCGTTTTTCGGAAAGCCAGTTACATGCACAGGTCGCGAAATGTAACAGATCGAAATGTGGCGCATGTATCCATATACTAGAAGGACCTAGCATTAAATTCAATGACACAAATTCTGTGTTTGAGGTTAAATTCAACATGTCATGTGACAGTAAATATGCTGTATACGCACTGATTTGTCAGGGCTGTGGAAAACAGTATATCGGTCAAACCACAGATTTAAGATCTAGATTAACTGTTCACAGGCAACAGATTAATAATGGAAACCATTGTCATCTCCCTGTCAGCCGACACATCAGACAGTGTGCCATACATTTGACCCCTTCTTTTAAAGTTTTCCCTTTTTACAAAGTACTAAATGAGAATCAAGCCTTATTGGATGTTAAAGAAACGATGTTTATAGAAAGGTATGGTTCCGAATTAAACGGATCACATAGACCTTGAATATATTTGTTATTTTGTTTGTTTAACAACTTTGTGAAATTAGATTTCATGCAATACATGTACGTATTTATCAAACTGTTGAAGCATGTCCTATCCTGAAAATACCCACCTCTGCTTCGCAGACCAATTATGTTTGATTTTGATTATTGTTTACTGCATGTATTGTACTCGTTTGAATTATCCCTTTTAATCTCTCTTTTCATGTTTATTGTGACCAACTGTTTCTATTAATGTCAGCATGTTATCAAGTCACTGCTTGCTTAAGCCAGGCACGTCGTCTAGCGACCGTTGTGCCCTGTATTTGTATATATACCAGTCTGTCATTTGAAAACAGTATTCCTTGAAAAGAACATTACGTTCGAAACTGCAGTCGGAATATAATGATGTAGAAAGTTGAGAAGGTTTTTTCGTTATTTTTCTAAAATAGATAGCATAGAGTAAATTCCATTTCATTGTATTGCAATTTTTTTGTTTGTTCTTTTTTTTCTATGGAGGAGAAATATGTCCCAATCCACGCTATTACGATGCTCACGCTAATTATGCAATTAAGTTATGCCAGTTATTATGTGATATTATCATTTGATTCCCTGAAAATATCTTCGGGCCTCTTCATAAATATTCAGGACCGATATAAATTGTTTGATTGCCGATATACATTACAGGCTGACACTTTTGATACATTCTGAATAGGGTAAAGCATACACTTTCTTTTCGCGTTGTATTTGGTTTATCTCGGAACTGAAGGAACTGAACAACTTACGCTGCTTGTGTCTCTGCATTTGGATGGATCTCAGCTATTTCCCCAGCTATGAAAATATGAAAATTACACGAAAACAGACGGAACATGGACGTTATTTTCAAAAATATCGAAGATTGTTTCTAACGTGCGAAGAGGACATTTTTTCAATAACTATAATTTGCTTTTGTTCTCAACATGTTTAGTGTCGGATATGACGAATTTGTGTTGCTTAATTCGGGTATAATCTCCAAAGTGTACATTTCTGGTAATCTCATAAGCTCTAGGTGCGACAAAGGTGCAAACTGGAGACAAATTGAAATGGCGGTCTTGAGGGTGTGATCGAGAAGTTGCGTTTAGTGGTTTTTCTTCATTTTTACCCTTTTTACTCATAAAAGTGCCCAAAATGTTATTTTACACTAGATCATAATATTCTAATTTCGTATGCAATTTATGCGGAGAAAATAGCAATAATAAAGAAATTGGAAAATCCTACCGAAATATCGACCCAAAAATGCTTTGTTTTATATGATGTCTCAATAACTGTGAAGTAATTGAGATTTGCCCGTATTCTCCCAATTTTCATTGCGAACATTCTCCTGAAATGAATTCCAACGAGTAAAGAATGCGACGAAAAAGGTTCATAAAACACCGTTTATCACCGTAATGTTGTCATGGCACAGCCTGATTTCGTGATAAATGAAATTTTATGTCAAGCTTTGAATGATTGTGAGCAATCATGATGGGGCAGCAACCATCTATTTTCGTTCCTCAGGGAACAATCTAAGTGATGAATCACTGTCGTGTACTCCACGGGTCTGAAAGTATCTGACTTATATCCCAGACAGATAGTCGGGCGAGTTATATATACATATAATGTTTCGCCATTAAAGACTCTTATGGTTGCGAGGAATCTAAATAATTTCAACTTGAATAAATTTCATCTACAAGTGGGTGAAGAAATTTTTTAAAGTGCCCTGAGAAAAATCTATGATGCCGAGTGCATTCAATCCAAGTTTCTCATTTTTAATGCTGATTATCACACGCTGGTGGAAATCTACGATCCTAGCATGCTTACGACAAAACGGTCATTATCCAATCTGTAAGTTCTCAACCGCAGAAACAGACGATAATTATCTTACATAAACCGAACACCCCATCCCAGCTCTAGTGAGGGTGTCTATGTTACTGCAATCGAAGTTAGGGTCCGCTTGGGCCGAGTGTGTTCAGAATTCCCGTGGTGGTTAGGTAATTTTTAGAAAGCCTGACTGGGGCATATTATCACATTAGAAAACGACCTGATATTGACAGAATACGACCGTTAACATTTCTAATGAACACAACTAGTTATACTTGGTGTACACTATTTTCACCATGTTAATATGTGCGTGAATTTTACAACTTCAGGTAAAGTTTTTTTCTTGAGTTATTCCCCTTTATCAACGAAACTATCCTTGTGAATGGAATAGATAGAGCTCTTCTTCCTGTGATCTTTTCAAGAATTATGCCCCGTTATCGTTGAAAATACCATAAACATGAAGTGAACCTTCTCTCTCTTCGACTTTATGACAAAAGAGATGATTACAATTTCGACATAGTAAGCTACCCCTATCCGGACAGTAATATACCAGAGGGATCTTTATATGGCGCATACATATCTCGCCTAGTAGCATTTGCTAGATTCAGTGTTAAATTTAAATCAACATCACAAAACGTTATTGTAGAAATTTATAAAACAGGGCTATATTTTCAAGCGTCTCCACTCAATGTTTCTCAAATTTGGCGATACATATCGCAGCAAAATACGAGCGTAGCGTGCAAGATCTATGGCGTTACGTTTCGTAACTTGTGTCTAATCCGGCTTAACCCGAGGTAAAGTGATCCTTACAGTGTTCATATGAACAGGTACAATCAAAGCGTGACTGAGATACATCATACTCTAGACAACTAATTTACTACGAAAATCATATGGATTAAGAATACCGATCAAAGATACGGCCTTGATATTTTTGGAACATCATATCTTGCTGGCATCATTGAAGACTGTTGACCGCTTCTCTCTTGCAAGAAACTAGCCTAGTTTTATGTATACTATGATTAATTCTTTTATTTGGTGCTAATCTTATGATATGAATTAGGTGTTGGATTATGGAAGCGAAAATTATTTAATGGACGACGACTGAATATTGAATGACGGACTAGACAGCTGACAGCAGCATGCGTGCATCAGTAGAGGCATGCTATGAAGAGGTGAAATGAAATAATGTACATGTAATCAGCCGAAGTAGTACATGTTCCCCATTTTACATGTAACTCACCCTAAATATATATGGCTTCCGCTTATGCCTGCTTATTTTCTTTTCACATATGTACTTGTTAGGTGCACCCATTCTTTAACTTACTGACAAATGAATTGGACTTTCTGGGTTACTTCACATGTCGGAATCATTGGAAAGTGCTCACGTCGTCTTTCCGGTCAGAAGCTATAGCGTGTTTGTACACATGACGCCACGAGTTTGTCTTTTTCTGTCTGCTGACAGCATTGTTCTGGCATATCTACGACGCATGTTATCGAGATGTGAATTGAAATAAACTTTGCAGCTGAATAGGATAAATACCATACTTTCCGTTTTGTACCACGGGACGGACGAAGCCTATATCGTCGCGTGAACGTTTTTCTATTATGGACACGGACATTCTTAATGGAATTCTTAACTGGACACAGAATGTCGGATCTGAAACTCAAATTTGATGTCTCCATGACGTACATTGTACTCGGTAACAATAATCAACATCACACTTTCTACACATATCAATGAGAAATCTTACAAACTGCAGAAATTTAGACACTGTAAAGGATTACAGAATATAGGTATTACATAATATGTACATTTGCGGGTTACGCACAATAAAATAATCATCTATCGTGACACTCGTCCGAAGCTGTATACCGCGGTTACGCACAATAAAATAATCATCTATCGTGACACTCGTCCGAAGCTGTATACCGCGGTTGATTACATGCATTTTCTTCAATTGAAATAATTGTCGATTCGGATGATATCCGTTGAGCTTGCTTCAGAGTATTAGAGTCCATTCCATCATTAAACGCATAGAACTGTGGTAATTTCTTTGTGACCGGACAGGCTTACCCGAAACGTGTCGATAGATTCATTCGTGGTAATTTGTAAATGCAACCCATCGTTTTTAGATCAATGACGAAAATCAGGAGACAGTAGTAATTCCCTTGATATCATCACGTCATCTTAATAGAACGGAAAATCAAAGGAACGTACAATTACGCGGTGTTGTTATTCTGTTTGATCATTTGCCATTCATTTCAGAGCGCCTGTCTTTGTGTGAACTTATACAGTGAACACGGCAATATATACATTATCGAAACATACAGGAGGCAGAAGTGAGTTTAGTGGTTTTAGCCTGTATCATTCCCCGATAAGTGAGTTTAGTGGTTTTAGCCTGTATCATTCCCCGATAAGTGAGTTTAGTGGTTTTAGCCTGTATCATTCCCCGATAAGTGAGTTTAGTGGTTTTAGCCTGTATCATTCCCCGATAAGTGAGTTTAGTGGTTTTAGCCTGTATCATTCCCCGATAAGTGAGTTTAGTGGTTTTAGCCTGTATCATTCCCCGATAAGTGAGTTTAGTGGTTTTAGCCTGTATCATTCCCCGATAAGTGAGTTTAGTGGTTTTAGCCTGTATCATTCCCCGATAAGTGAGTTTAGTGGTTTTAGCCTGTATCATTCCCCGATAAGTGAGTTTAGTGGTTTTAGCCTGTATCATTCCCCGATAAGTGAGTTTAGTGGTTTTAGCCTGTATCATTCCCCGATAAGTGAGTTTAGTGGTTTTAGCCTGTATCATTCCCCGATAAGTGAGTTTAGTGGTTTTAGCCTGTATCATTCCCCGATAAGTGAGTTTAGTGGTTTTAGCCTGTATCATTCCCCGATAAGTGAGTTTAGTGGTTTTAGCCTGTATCATTCCCCGATAAGTGAGTTTAGTGGTTTTAGCCTGTATCATTCCCCGATAAGTGAGTTTAGTGGTTTTAGCCTGTATCATTCCCCGATAAGTGAGTTTAGTGGTTTTAGCCTGTATCATTCCCCGATAAGTGAGTTTAGTGGTTTTAGCCTGTATCATTCCCCGATAATGCATCTTAGAGCCTCTCCTCTAAAATTATTGAAACGTTGGAAATTTACTATCGTTTTAAGATGTTCTGATGAAGAGTTATGATGCTCATTCAATTCTTATTTTGGAACATAAACGCTGCTGAATCCAGGGGCTAAGCTTGTTTCGAAATTTCATTCAAGGTTCACGGTAGTCGGGCAACAGTGATTATTTTTCAAACACGTCAGATCTTCATGACACACCGGTTTATGGCTGAAACTTTTACAAGTTATTTGTATGCCATACAAAAAGTTACATCTGTATTTTATCGTACAGAATGAGTGTCTGAATAGTAATATCTGAGTGTAGTATTTCTATTTCGGTGTCAGCACGAAAAACACCATTTGTGCGCGTATGACGTATAGATGAAGGCCAAGTTTCTGAGACGGTAGACTTACTGTCAAACTTCATCGCACAGATGCTGAGGCTTAGACAACAATTTCCGATGGATTGCCTTTACATTTACTATCAAGTTACAAGCAACACAAAGCGAATACTTACTATCAGAATTGAACGGAAAAAATCTTTCACAACTGCGTGTAATGTGGATAGTCTGCGTTTGATCCGAGTCAGCGTATCCAATTGGAAACTTATGTTCTGATATGGCCTCACTCCCATTCATATCAAATTACTTTCATACAAATGTTGTAAAATGCCATAGATATCAAAAGAAAAATATTAATGTTATTATTATTGTCGCGAAAAAGTAAATGTTCACCAGACAGTAAACTGGAAGGAACGTTACATCTAATGACGTGGAACAAGTATATGGCGTGTCTACAATTGACGGATATTATATTCATACCGAATATCTAAAATCCCTCAGCAAACTAATATTGACATCGAACGTCTGGAGGCGGCTGGGGGACGGGGGGGAGGGGAGCAAAATGGCGTTCCTACCAAACTCCCTTGTTTAACCCTACCAGGTCTGGAGGCGGTTGTGCGGGGGAGCAAAATGGCGTTCCTACCAAACTTTCTGCGGAACGACAAACAATTGAGAGCTGACCCTCTGTGATTACTGGGGTCATTTTGAGCCTATTTGCATAACTTCCCGGGCAAAGGATCATGGGCAAATTCAAGACGGTCGCCACCTGGGGTACCAGAAAAGTGATGTTTCAAATTATCTGCTTTTCCGCGATGAAAAGTGAGCAAAAATTATTTTATTCACATCGCATTATTTATCCTGCAGTTTTTGGGGAGGAGTTGCATAAATAAAAAATGACATCACCGTGACGTCATCAAAGGGTTCAGTGTGGTAAGTTTCAACCCCCTAGCTAAAGGGGTAAGAAAAATAATAAGGGGGATTTCGGCTCTCCCCCCCCCCCCTAAAACTGGCAGCTGTAACGGGAATACTAAGATCTCTTCGCCTCTTATGGACGGTGGCATTTCACAGAAAGCTTTCGAACGGAGAAATATAATTACTTGTAGATCTTAGCTACGTCAACAGCACTTCGTGCTAGAAATGTAACATTTTGCCTTCTTGGATATGTTGGTGTTAATGTGAATGGTTTTTTGTCGATTATGAATTCTTCATAGGTCGCGATTAGCCACTGAATTTTGGATCTGTCGATTGTATCTGACCTTATTCATGTTATTGACATAGATTACCTTCTCGCACGAGCAAGGTACGGTTTCTTCAAGGACGGTTTCATCCAAGGTTTCAGGCAGGTCGCCAATCATTTCGACACAATTAGAAACAAATAGAAACAACAAACCGACAAACAACGATTGGGATTTATGACTCTCAATGACACTAATCTGGGAGGTTTTCAGTCTATACAGTTCCTACGAATAACTGTATCCACCAAGCAGTTGTAAGAGACGAAGAAACAGAAAACGATGTCTTAAAACATTACTTTGTGGGGCACATACCCGGTTTAATTTGTTTCTTTCTTAACCCTATCTGGTCTGGGCTTTTTGAGACCTGTCCAGGCCTGGGAAATGACCGAAATGGCCCCCCTAATTATTTTTATTATCCCTTGAGCTAGGGAGTTGAAACTTGCCACACTATACACTTGGGTCACATTAGAAAATGTAAAAAAAAAACCGGCAATTTTTGGTCGATTTTTCGGTCAGATTTATTTAATTTTTTATTTTTGCAATTTCGCCGCAAAAACTGCATGATAAATTAGTATATATTGATATATATATTGAGGCATGCAAATAGGCTTAAAATGGCCCCAATATGATCAACTATAGAGTCACGGAGTGTCAGCTCTCAATTGTTTTTCTTTCCTGGAGATAGCGCAGAAAGATTGGTAGGGGAGACGCGCATGATCAATGAAAACTTTGTCCTGATTAAAGGACCGTGTCTACTCTCATTTTGGGATAATTCAGATGTCTTATATCGTGTCTGAAACTCGATTACGCCTGTAGACGGGAATCTAATCTAATTCAGGATATCAGAAAGTGAAATCGATTTGAGAGAGTTTATTTCCAGACTCAGATCTGATTATAGAATACTGGCCCACAATCATTTTCAAATTCGATTGCGCCGGACATAACAGCTTTGTTAAGTCATGTTTTCGAAAACAAGCATTACGAGATCATGAGACTCAATAATATTTACGGTTTTAAAGTTTAAGGTGTTCTGATTATAATAATACAGGGTTTATTGTATAGATACTTCCCAGTCGGATCTTGATCATCTAACAGCACAGTTATGTCGTGGGCGTTTGAGAAAATATCATCGATAGATCCTGAAAGGATATGGAAAATTCTCAGAATTCGGTTATGGAGAAAGGAAGTTTTCAAGGCTAGATCCAAGTAGATAAGCGTGGTAATGATGTAACCGAGAACAGTCGATGCTGCTATAAAGAGATAGCAACACGTATATGTTACAGAATTGTTACTCTTTTGTTAAACCGTGGAAGAAGTCTTACGACACACTTTACATTCTCCCCGAAGAAGTACCCTAACGAACAAATACCATCCCTGGTAGTCCGTGATCCTTTGTGCTTTTGTACCAGTACAATTATTCAATCGTCTGAAGGAGGGTAACTGTCTTGGCCAGATTGAATTACTCTTGCATACACCTTACATACATGTATGTTCCAGTTCCCCACAGTACACTATCATGGCAATCCCCAGAAATATCAATCATATTCTAGCCGTAAACACTGCAAAGAAACACGAGCAGGCTACATGCCAATAATGAAACTATTAGTACCAAGTCCGAAATGAAATGATCCACGCCTCAAACCTTTCATTTCGTTCAAGGTCCAATGTTTTCTTGATTTTTTGGAATTTTGAAATTTTTAGTGTTACACATATTTTAAAGAGAAAACTTTGCCTCTGGATGCCTCTTGTGCATCATCAAACAACCTTAGCCCTTCCAAATGTTCTACTTAATATTCGGGACGACACAAAATTGAGACTTGATACTCTGCTACTTTGTAGTTTAGCATATTTTGTCATTTTGATCATGGAGTAGAGGATCATGGGTAATATCAAAATAGCGATCGTGTGGGTTCCAGAAAAAGCTGTCGTTATTCTCCTTCAAAAGTCCTGTTTTCTGCGAGGGAAAGTGGGTGAAAACTATTTTATATCACATCACGCTATTATTTCCTAGTTTGTCATTCAGATTTCGCGAAGAAATCACATAATAAAAAAATTGAAAAAATTCTGATCGAAAAATCTACCAAAAAATGCCTTTTTAAAAAATGACATCTCTATATCATCATAGCGGCCATCTTGCCCATCTTGAGAATATCGTGGAGTAATTAAGTTTCAGTCTCCTAGCTCAAGGGATAAGAAAAATATTGGACAGGACCCGAAAAGCCCATGCCGGGTAGGGTTAAGACTAGGATCATCCCAAGTTCCTACCTCGCGTATTCCTTGTTCGAGTGTTTAGCAAGCAATCCCAGCTCAGAACCATCCCAAAGTATTGCCTAAATGTAGGTCTACTTTGGATTGCTCTTAATACCATCTGATAGAGTAAACGAGTCTTCCATATGTGTTCAAAAGATTTAACTGTATTTTTAGATTCTGAGAAAAACGATACTTTTTTCATAAAAAATACCACTAATCGATCAATACAATTACGAAAAACCAAAGTTTCACTTTTTAGGTTAACTGACGGCATTCTAGTAACTATATTTGTTGTTTTATGTTGGCTTTTTGGGACCGGTCCAGACATGGGGGTATTTCGGCACCCCCTCTCTGAATAGTTGTCTTACCCCTTGAGATAGGGACGGAAACTCACCACAACATAGCCTTGGATTAAGCTCTACCAGATAATGCACAAAACAAATCCAAGATGAACGCTGTGATGACGTCGCAATGACGCAAATTTTCGAAAAAAAGAAAAAAAATTGTCCCTTTGCCTTTCGGGTTTTCGATTTTTTTATTTATGTGTTTTCTTCGCGAAAAGTTGCATGATAAATTAGAGAATAATATTCTCATGTTACATAAAATATTTTATGTCCACTTTTCAGAAAAGCAGGAATTTGAAGAAAAATGATGACACCACCACTTTTTTGGGGACCCACATTGTCACCATTTTGAAAATGCCAAAGAAGGATCTGTTCGGGAAATATTCAAATAGGATAAAAATAAACCCCAATATGATATCCTACATAGTCACAGTGTCAGCTCTCAATATTTTGTCATTCTTGTGATAGGGTAGAAAGATTGGTAGGGAGCATAATTCCGCCTCCCAGGCGTGGAAGGGTTAAAACACACGAAAGCAAAAGAGGTACTTAACGCCATGGGGGTTAGGGAGGGTAACAACAAATGTACATGTGCATACTGTAAAATGTGTGAGCCTATCTTTTGTTGCCAACGAAATTGTTTTTCAGGTTAGAATTGGAGGGGGCTCAAACAGGATATTAAGCGCCCACTCGGGCATCGTCTCACCAATAAGGCCACCGTTTCGGTCAAATCGTAGTGAACTTTCTTGGGCCAACAGTGGGACCACAGAGACTGCATGTTATACGAATTAGACCGTGTTGTCGTTTTAAGACTTATTTGTGCGGTGTTCTATAGCTATTCGATCAGCAAGGAGATGCATTGCACATCCAATTACCTTGGCTTGTCACTTCACTGCGTAATTGTAACGAACAACAGCAGTCTAGTACAGAATACAGCCTTTGCTAACTGGGATCTCCGATAATGTTAACTGCTTTCGCTGCTAAAATCAATTTAATGCCTCGTTTTTTTTCATTACCTTATAAAACTTTCGTAAACTCACATATAACCCAAAAAACATTATTAAACTATGATTGCTTTTATTCACGTTGGGTACATCTTTGACACATCTTCCCCAAATGTAATCAGATCAAAACAAAAGAGACGCACCAACACGAACTACCCTAACTGCCGCGAAGTCAACTGCTTCCGCGGAAAGAAAATAGTTCTTTATATTTGTAAAACTCCAGATATGCGCTGAATGTTGGTGGACCGTTATGGGGTTATACAAATAGGCTTAAAATGACCCCAATATGATAAAATATAACGTCACGGAGTGTCAGCTCTCAATTGTTTTCCGTTTCTGGAGATAGCGCAGCAAAGTTGGTAGGGGAGCCATTTTGACCCCCTCCCTACTCCCCCCTGGTAAGGTTAAAGAGACGGGCATGATCAATGAAAACTATGTCCTGATTAAATGATCTTGTCTACTCTCATTTTGGGATAATTCAGATGTCTGATATCGTGTCTGAAACTCGATTACGCCTGTAGACGGGAATCTAATCTAATTCAGGATATCAGAAAGTGAAATCGATTTGAGAGAGTTTATTTCCAGACTCCGATCTGATTATAGAATACTGGCCCACAACCATTTTCAAATTCGATTGCGCCGGACATAACAGCTTTGTTAAGTCATGTTTTCGAAAACAAGCATTACGAGATCATGAGACTCAATAATATTTACGGTTTTAAAGTTTAAGGTGTTCTGATTATAATAATACAGGGTTTATTGTATAGATACTTCCAGTCGGATCTTGATCATCTAACAGCACAGTTATGTCGTGGGCGTTTGAGAAAATATCATCGATAGATCCTGAAAGGATATGGAAAATTCTCAGAATTCGGTTATGGAGAAAGGAAGTTGTCAAGGCTAGATCCAAGTAGATAAGCGTGGTAATGATGTAACCGAGAACAGTTGATGTTGCTATAAAGAGATAGCAACACATATATGTTACAGAATTGCTACTCTTTTGTTAAATCGTGGAAGAAGTCTTACGACACACTTTACATTCTCACCGAACAAGTACCCTAACGAACAAATGCCATCCCTGATAGTCCGTGATCGTCTGAAGGGGGGTAACTGTCTTGAACAGATTGAATTACTCTTGCATACACCTTACATACATGTATGTTCCAGTTCCCCACAGTACACTATCATGGCAATCCCCAGAAATATCAATCATATTCTAGCCGTAAACACTGCAAAGAAACACGAGCAGGCTACATGGCGATAATGAAACTATTAGTACCAAGTCCGAAATGAAATGATCCAAGCCTCAAACCTTTCATTTCGTTCAAGGTCCAATGTTTTATTGATGTTCTTGAATTTTGAAATTTTGAGTGTTGCACATATTTCAAAGAGAAAACTTTGCCTCTGGATGCCTCTGTGCATCATCAAACAACCTTAGCCCTTCCAAATGTTCTACCCTATATTCGGAACGACACAAAATTGACATTTGACACTCTGCTACTTTATAGTTTATTATATTTTGTCATTGTGATCATATGTACATAACCCCCGAGTAGAGGAACATGGGTAAATTCAAAATAGCGATCGTGTGGGTTCCAGAAAATGCTTTTGTCATTCTCCTTAAAAAGTCCTGTTTTCTGCGAGGGGAAGTGGGTGAAAGCTATTTATTTCACATCACATTATTATTTCCTAGTTTGTCATTCAGATTTCGCGATGAAATCACATCATCAAGAAAAATGGAAAAATTCCGATTGAAAAATCTACCAAAAAATGCCTTTTTAATAAATTACGTCTCTATATCTTCATAGCGCCCATCTTGCTCATCTTGAGCAAAGGGTATAGTGCAGTAATCAAGTTTCAGCCTCCTAGCCCAAGGGGTAAGAAAAATATTGGACAGGACCCGAAAAGCCCAGGCCAGGTAGGGTAAGCCTAGGATCATCCCAAGTTCCGACCTCACGCATTCCTTGTTCGAGTGTTTAACAAGCAATCCCTACTCAGAACCATCCCAAAGTATTGCCTAAATGTAGGTCTACTTTGGATTGTTCTCAATACCATCTGATAGAGTAAATGAGTGTTTCATATGTGTTCCACATTCTGAGAAATACGATACTTGTTTCATAAAAAACACCACTAATCGATCAATACAATTATGAAAAACCAAAGTTTCTTTTTTTCAGGTTAACTGACGGCATTCTAGTAACTATTTTTGTTTTTTGATTTTGGCTTTTTGAGACCGGTCTCTGAATATTTGTCTCACCCCTTGAGATAGGGACTGAAACTCACCACAACATAGCCTTGGATCAAGCGCTACCAGATAATGCAAAATGACATATCCAAGATGACCGCTGTGATGACGTCGCAATCTTTTCCTTTCGGCTTTTTCGATTTTTTTATTTATGTGTTTTTTTCGCGAAGAATTGCATGATAAATTAGAAAATAATATTCTCATGTTAGACAAAATATTTTTTGTCCACATTTCATCGCAGAAAAGCAGGAATTTGAAGAAAAATGATTACACCACCACTATTTTTTTGGTATCCCACATTGTCATCATTTTGAAATTACCGAAGAAGGATCTGTTCGAGGAATATTCAAATAGGGTAAAAATAAACCCCAATATGATATCCTATATAGTCAGAGAGTGTCAACTCTCAATATTTTTGCATTCTTGTGATAGGGTAGAAAGATTGGTAGGGGCATAATTCCGCCTCCCAATCCTGGAAGGGTTAAAACACACGAAAGCAAAAGAGGTACTTAACGCCATGGGGGTTAGGGAGGGTATTACAAATATACATGTGCACACTGTAAAATGTGTGAGCCTATCTTTTGTTGCCAGCGAAATTGTGTTTCAGGTTAGAATTAGATGGGACTCAAACAGGATATTAAGGGCCCACTCGGGCATCGTTTCACCAATAAGGCCACCGTTTCGGTCAAATCGTAGTGAACTTTCTCGGGTCAGCAGTGGGATCACAGAGACTGCATGTTATAGGAATTAGATTGTATTGTGGTTTTAAGACTTATTTGTGCGGTGTTCTATAGCTATTCGATCAGCAAGGAGATGCATTGCAGATCCAATTACCTTGGCTTGCCCCTTCACTGCGTAATTGTAACGAACACCAGCAGTCTAATACAGAATACAGCCTTTTTTAACTGGGATCTCCGATAATGTTAAATTGGTTTCGCTGCTAAAATCAATTTAATGTAATATCTCGTTTTTTCTCATTACCTTATAAAACTTCCGTGAACTCACATATAACACAAAAAAAACATTATTAAACTAGGATTGCTTTTATTCACGTTGGGTACATCTTTGACACATCTTACCCAAATGTAATCAGATAAAAACAATAGAGACACACCAACACGAACTATCCTAACTGCCGCGAAGTCAACTGCTTCCGCGAAAGAAAATAGTTCTTTATATTTGTAACACTCCAGATATGCGCTGAATGTCGGTGCACCGTTCAGATATGCACTGAATGTCGGTGCACCGTTGTCTTGAAAAAAAAAGGTTCAAAATATATAAGAATTCTAGTATACTGACCGTGTAATGAGGGGGATATTTCATTCCAGATAAACTATATCAACAGTATACACATGCATAATATATTTTATAAAATTGCATTTGCAACTTCAAAACAATTGAGAAAAAGCGGTATTGACAAGTTGTAAACATTCCATCACATTTGAAAAATACAACTCAAATTCACTGTTCAAGGCCGTGATAAATATTCAACAAATATGAAGCGCAGCAAATCTGATAAATTGTTACTATGCCCAGGTTACGTCAACATATTGATTTTAAGTGTTTCAAACTATATAGGAGTAAAATAATATTGTGTCAGTTAACCATGATCTATTAATATCGCTATGGTCATTGATTAGCACACGACGAAAACTTCTGATGTGCTGAGTGATTTTGACTGGCGAAGAAGTTAACAACCAGCCGGTGTATTGATCTACCGGTACTGTATGTAACACGAAATCCTCCCATAGCATGTCAACAGTTATATCAATTCAGCACTGGTTTGATGACTATTGCGATATCTGTAAATTTTGTTTTTATTATATTGAAGACTGCCTTGTGTCAATTGATTGCAGCTCGAAAGGAAACAACAATCAATCTTCATTCGCTTCGGCAAAACTTGCCGCTTGCGTCACAACATACTAAACATGGTCCAACGGTGGTCGGAGTGGTCAATTACACACAGACACACAAGTACTTGTGAGGAAGGAGTTAGCTCGCCGTTTCATAGACATATATACAAATTTCCTCAAATTACACAGAGTTTTGTTATTTATAGACGACATCAACTCAGTAAATTTAAACACACTTGGTTTTTTCCAATAATAAGGTTTGCTTAAGGTGTTGCGAAGATCTTTGTATCCAGGACAAATAATCACGAAATGGTATTCGTCTTCAGCGTCGATCCTATCACACATTTCACATATCCTGTTCATACTCGCTACCTGGTTATTACTATATCGATCAGTTTCTATTTTTAGCTGATGAGCCGATGTTCTCAAACGACATAGGGCCATTCGATGTTTAATATTTGCTAAAATACATAGGTATTTTTCAGATTCTATGTTTTGTTTATACCATCTATAGTAAAATGTTTCAGGAGATCTTTCAATACATTCCAGCCATTCAGATATAACAATCTTTAATCCGTCTTGAAAAAGTTTTCAAAAATACCGATACGTTCACAGAATCTGGATATAGCCACACCTCATTCAAACCAAATTTCCCTAAAGTGTTCTTTACTAACGTTACCCAATTTTCAGCCCTATCGGATTGAAAATAGAATTCGTTGTATACAGTATGAATTCCCTTCCCTTATATGTGTTGTAATTATTTTATTTTCTGTATTTCTAACGTTAAACCAATATTTTAAAATTCTCTTTAATCGATTATATCTTAATGTCATCCTTCTCAGTTCTCCGTATACAACTGCGCTACAGGTTGACGATTTTATCCCAAGCAGATTTTTACAACACTTAAGATGAACACCCCACACTTCACAATCGTATTCTAAAATTGACCCAACGCAGCTGTCAAATACATGTAGGAATGTTACGTCATTTGGCATCAAGCTAATTGCTTTCACTTTAGACATCATCGCTTCCAATGCCCTCGAACCCTTTTCAGCAAGATTTTTCTGTGTTTTGGAAAATCTTCCCTAACTTGTAAATACCAACCCAAGATAATTGAAATCGTCCACTAATTCAATATCGTGCCCATTATATGTTAATGTAACAGATTTAGATATAAAAAAAAACACCTTTCTGAAATATCATAGCTTTTGTTTTTGGAATGCTTACGCTTAAGCCCCACACTTCACAATATGCCTTTAGGCCGTCTAATTGTTTTTGCAACCCGTCCAAAGTGTCAGACATTAACACAAGGTCGTTTGCATATAAGAGCAAAAATAGAGTGACGTCCCCTAGACTGATACCAGTGTCACAGGAACTCGAGCTCATTTCCAAATCCTCAATGAATAAACAAAATAAAATTGACGACAAGACTTCTCCTTGTCTCAGCCCAATATTACAAACAAAAGAATCCGTAAGTGTACCCAAGTGAGAAACTTGTGATTTAACAGTGCTATACATGGATTTTAAAACGTTTAGTACTTTGCCGCGTATTCATATCTGAATAGTTTGAACCATAGTCCCTCTCTATAAACACTGTCCAAAGCCTGTTTAAAATCAACGAGTACACAGAATAGTCGTCTTCTTGATAAGATGCAGAGTAAAAATGGCGTCAACAGTACCGCTACCTTTTTTGAAACTAAATTGTGCGTCTGAAATTTTGTCGTAATTAACTGACCATTGTTTTAGACGATTATTAAGTATCCCTGTGAAAACCTTAGAGACCGTACCCATGAGGGGGATGCCTCTATAATTAGATGGGTCAGCAGCATCCCCTTTTTTAAAAAATAGGCAAAATAACTCCTTTGCACCAAGATTTGGGGAAATAACCAGAATCTAGAACAGCTTTAAATAGCTTACAAAGTATCGGTGCGAGGATATCTTTTCTGACGTTACCTATTCTAATGTCGCATGATTTACACATATCTAATAATTTATGTCCATAACTGTTCAGGTCATTTTCCATGGAAACACGCACAGTTTGAGTATCTGGGACAAACTCGTCCGGGTCATGATTTGGTAAATATCCATCCACTTCAATGAGGTCTGGCTTTTCTCCTGTTCTTGCATTTAAGTCCCCGATAAATTATCATGGTAGATCCAGTGTCATTAAATTTTATAATATCCGATTGCAGCTCATCAAATATATTAAACTGATGAATATTGTATATGGTGGATTGTTGTGGTGATATATAAGCGAAGCACAATAAAACATTTGTTTCTAAATCGAACACCGTCTTGTCCAATTGATACCAAGCATAAACATCATTTTTAACTTTAACCCGACGGAAATCTTTAAATAGTTGATCTCTACAGTATATTAATATACCTCCACTTTTCCTACGGGCTCTTTCATGGATAGATTTCCTATATAAGTTAACTTCCTGGTAGCCGTTTAGTTTCACTTTTGAAGATTTAATACACCACGATTCACTCAGAAAAATGATATCATATTCCTTTAATATATCAGTCAGGTCATTATCCGATTTTCTTCTCTTGGGTTAGACCGTTTATATTCCAAGCCAATATTTTTAACCTTGTTGAATGATCATGAACTCCTCCCTCGCGGAGCCGAAATATGGTGGTTATTGTTGTCAGCTCGTCCGCCGCCGTCACCGCGGTAACCTTGTCCGCCGCCGTCACCGTGGTAGCCTTGCCCGCCGCCGTCACCGTGGTAGCCTTATCTGCCGCCGCCTCCGTGGTAGCCTGTTCTGCCGTCGCCATGGTAGCCTTGTCTGCCGTTATCTCTCCTAGTACCGACATTTTCGGGGTCAAGTATCGGTCTGCCGTCGATATACAGCTTGGAACCCCTCCATATCACAGAGCGACAAGCATCCTTTGCCTCTTTGTAGACGGTTCTTAAAGCACGTCGCGCCTGGTATACCTGGCGTGGTAGCTGATCTCGTACCCCATATGGAGTGTCTCGGAGTTTTTCCGCAAGGACCGCCTTTTCCACCCTTTCTTTGTCCTGGTAGTAATTGAATTTTACCACCATAGGCTGCGTTTACCCAGCTCTTCTTCTCCCAAGCCGGTGTGCCCTGGCCATTTTAATGTCCAATGTAATTAATGTAATTCTAACTTATTTTCAATAAAGTTCTTTATCTCCAAGAAAGGGTCTTCGTCTTCTTTCTGTCCAGGCCGAAACACAGATGGTTGTCTCGCATTGACCTAATTGTCAAATCCTCGAGTTCATCTCTTAGATCGACGTTTGCTTTCGTTGAGTATGACAGCTCCTTTTTTAAATCTGTAATTTTCCTGGCTAGGTGATTTATCTGACCGCCCATGTGCTGTATTTTTGCACTTGTGCCGCGCACCTGGCACTCTATGTCCGCTAATTTGGCCGACAGAATGTGCAGTGAGTTGTCTATAGCGTCAATCTTGTCCACTCTGCTCATCACGTAATCTAAGTTTTTATTCATTCCTATGATAGTTTTAAGCAACAGATCATGATGGTGGCTTGTGCGGTCTTGTTGTTGACTGGCTGTCGGTTGAACCGAATTTGCATCCCAAAGAATTGGTTCAGACTGATCTGCATATCTAACAACAATAAAATCATACCTGCTCGGCAATGCTCTGGTATGCCGAGCAGTCTGATACACTGCCACATTAAAAAAAATATACGGAAGAACAAAATATTGTTGAAAATAAAAGCAAATGAGGGACAGCACACAAGAAGACTACAAGAGAAAAAATACAAAAGATAAGAAAAACAAATAGCATGCTTGGTGATCCTCTAAACAACGATTTCTGGTTTACAATCGACCTCTATGCCACTTAATTAACTGTTACGCTGCGGCGGGCCCGGCATTGTGGCCGCAGTGTAGACTGCGGCGGGCCCGGGAGCGTGGCCCTGAACTTGTCGGTCTTCGCGTACCATTGTCTAAAATCGCTATTTTCAAATTTACCATGCATGAAACCTAATACAAACCATACATATATTGTTAGCTAAGTCTGTCTTGATTTCCTGGATGTAAACTTCATATTCTGTCTCGGAATAACGAAGTCGGGAGGAAGAAATAAAAATAAAAAATAATAAAAAATACCGCGATTTTCCATAAAACATTGTCAAGAAACCGCTCAGAAAATATAAAATACTTACAGAAAACCCTTACAAAATATATGATTCTTTGGTATAGTTGAAGTACAGAAGCTCATTTTATATTTCCATAGTGTGGATTACCATGAAATCATCGCAACGAAGTTTATTTTTACATTTCTGTCGACCTGAACGTCCCGTAATTCTTGGCGATTACAGAAAAATGGCGTCTTCTCTAGATCGGCTTGACCCAGTTAAAAGTCTCTGGCCAATGATCGCTTCGATGTTAGGTCACACGACCACGCTTATCCAATCAAGGAACCGATATCTCGATCGTCTGGTAGCGTTACCAAGAGAAACGGGGAAAGACCTCTTGCCTATTTTCGATGTTATCGTCTGTTTGATTGGCCATCGGACGAATTCAAGGCTCTAATCAGAAACTATAAGGAATTCCCTTTCCAATGAGACGTCACACGCTACAAATGGCGGACGAAAAGTTGGAAAAGACCCGGGAGAAAGGCAGCTGAAAAACCAAGATTTTCCGCTGTAATTCCTCACAATTCGCCATTTCCGACCGCAATTATACCAAAAATACTGCAGTCTCTTCCAATAAATTTTATTTACGCTGACAATTTTATATATTTCGGCATAAAATGAAATCAAATAAACGTTGACCGAACCATTATGGACCAGCTGCTACGTGAGGCAAATCTTGACACACATCTATGAATGATATTTTCGCTCATAAAACCCGGGTGTAATCGTGTAATACATCGTAAAAATGGGAACTTTTGCAGTGCACCATAAAGAAGAAGTCAGCAGCGTAACAGTTAAGTGGGATTCTTAACGACATTCTAATCCGAAAAATCCTTCCAACAATTTTCAAACTTTTGATATTCCCACTTAATGTTCAAACTTTTGATATTCCCACTTAATGTTCAAACTTTTGATATTCCCACTTCATGTTCAAACTTTTGATATTCCCACTTAATGTTCAAACTTTTGATATTCCCACTTAATGTTCAAACTTTTGATATTCCCACTTAATGTTCAAACTTTTGATATTCCCACTTAATGTTCAAACTTTTGATATTCCCACTTCTTCAAAACCATCAAATTTTCAGTATCACATAAAGGTAAATCTGCTTTTTGTATTCGTCTTTTAGACTAATAAATATATCACGGTATAATTTGTATTAAATATGTAATCATTTTCGTCCACTCCCAGGAGCAGCACTTTTTCAGACAACTAAGTTTAATCGATTTAAGTCATTCACTAACGTCCTTAAAAAAACTGTTTCAACTCGACAATACCCAAATAAATGAGGTAGATCATAAATATGCGATAGCTCATCAATTTACTTCTTGGCAAATGTCAAACGTGAAGAATTTACAATTCCAATATTATACAATAATTTCGTGGTGATCAATATGTTATGCACCAGACGGAATTGGAACCATTTAAGCATGGTGTCAGGTGTACATTTGAATGGTCTCGGGTAAACGTTGTTCCCCTCGATATCGAAAATATTTGAATAATTTTCTCATTTAACCTGTGAACCTGGTCTTATCGATTTCTTCCTGCATACATGTATATCTTGCACAAATCCTGACAGCCCTTTTGACATTTCAACAATAAATACATTTGTTGTGGAATACGTCTGTGAGCATACGTTTGTTGTTCCTTTTCTTTACAAATATTACCCATATGACACTTAATAGCTTGGACGAGTCCATCACATTGCAGGTAGTTTGTATCTATACTATAAACGTTCACGAACTTCTGCAGTATCATCAAGCAGGTCTCTCACGTCGAGAGATCATTTGGCGAGCCATTTGGTGTAGAATAATGGTTTGCCATCGATCGTGCCATATTTAGTCGAATACATTGGGTTTTTTTTTTGTTCTCTTATATTCATTATATTCTTAGCACGAAACGTATCATTCCAAAACAAGCCAGTTGTTATATTCGTTTTCACAATTTCTGTAGCTCGGTTCTCTCAACTCCTATCAAGTTTAAAGGGGTATTATAATTATAAAGAAATATATCTTTCCAGTTGTTATATTCGTTTTCACAATTTCTGTAGCTCGGTTCTCTCAACTCCTATCAAGTTTAAAGGGGTATTACAATTATAAAGAAATATATCTTTCCAATTGTCGTTTGCGACTTTTAAAAATATCGTTACCATAACATTCAAGCGTTTTATTCGAGAATCAATAACATAGTTGAAGTGAATGTCCAATCGCACAGACCTTTGTTACTTCGTGGTAAGCCTACCGGCCCTGAGAGATTTGGGGCCTGTCCAGGCCTGGGGGCCGAAAATATATCCCACCCCCTTAATATTTTCTTACCTCTTGAGTTAAGGGGCTGAAACTGACCGCACTATAACCTAGGGTTAAGATTAACCAGAAAATGTAAAAACAAAACAAGCTGGTCATCATGATGACGTCACAGTGACTTCATTTTCATTTTTAGACGATTTTTCAGTCAGCTTTTTCGAATTATTGCATTATGTGTTTTCTTTGCAAACACTGCATGATACATTAGTAAATGTGGAATAAAATAGCTTTTGACCACTTTTCTCACAGAACAGCAAATATTTTGAAGAAAAGTGACGAAGACATTACTTTTTTCATGCCCCAAATGGTCGCCATTTTGGGTTTACCCAAACAGTTATGCAAATAGGCTCAACATGACCCGAATATGACAAAATGCAAAGTCATGGAATGTCAGCTCTCAAGGTGTTGTCGTTCCGGAGATAGAGTACAAAGTTTACTATGGACCAGGGGCCATAATGCTCCCCTCTGGCCGGTCATCATCTGAACGCATGATACGATAATACGTAGACACTTTCTGCACGTAGCCAGGCGATAACGGGTGTTATCTGGGTCTATTAGGGCATTTCCCAAATGGACAAAATCCGATTGGTCTTGTGAGACCCGAGATCGGCGCAACCACGTTCATAGAACAAACCGATGGAATGAAATGATGGGCCTCGAAGTGCCCCCATCACAAAATAGGAACCACCGGCGATTTTATTGGTTCCAAATAAAATTTTAGACCGTTTGTAAGATCTTCTTAAGATCGATCTTCTTAAGAAAAACAAACAGCTATGCACCAGGAGTGTGAGAAATAAAGTAGTTAATTTCCAAAACTACGGTAAGATAGGCCTGGTAGGGTTAAGAAATTAAGACCTCATAGCCTGTGCAAATTCCCAAATAAAGCCCTTAGTAAGCTATTGCTATGATAATCACATTTTTGTAAATAATTAGATTTTTTCCACAAATTTAAATAGATTACTTAATGCTATAATTAAACAATATTTTGAGTTGAAATGACGTATAGTTCAGTGAGTAATCTGGCTGAAGTTTAACTCATTATTTAAGATCACGTGGTGTTATCACCGCATTTTATTTGCATAAAATCCCCGAAAATAATATTTAGATTTCAAACTGCTACATCTCTGCAACCGTTTGGAGTTCATGTATCTTACTCAGAATCATGAGCATTTTCTTCATTCAAAAGTGACCGCAGTCCATTTTGGTTCCCGTTTAATGTTTATTTTCCTTCTGATCATCTGATGTTAATTTGTTCAAGTTCACATATCCATTTATGCATCTTTTTTTCGTGGTTATCATTTATATCTGAAGACTATCTCTCTATCAGATCATTTGCAATTCAACAGGCTATACTGTTTTTCGTCTTTCAGCATGTCTATTCGTGTTCGAGACGTATGTCCATTTCTATCCATGATTTCATAATTATTTCATGTCTGTATGGAGGATTATGATTTCGTCGTTTATTTTAGTAAAAACAGAATATGATTATATTTAGATACTAATCTTCAGTTATGTATTTCTATTTCTATACTTCCAGTTAATGGATCGTGCTTTTTGTCCAAGCCATATCTTGTATATGCATGTTCATCCTTGCTCTTATATCCCGTCCCTCTTTTTCTCCTTATCCGTGTCATCAAAGGCCAGGTTGAATTTTGATTAAGGACTCGAGACCCGGGGTAGCGCCTGATACTAGACACCCTCGTGCATTCTGTCTCATTTCATCACAACCACTTCACATACATATATATGTTTTATATGGTTGGAAAGATCACGATTCGGGCGTTCCAAATAAAGCAGCAATTTTATTCTTACGTTTATTTCACCGGTTTTGTTGCAGTTAGAAAACAGTTATTTCAAAAAAATAATATCTTTTTTTATATCGCTAATTTCACCTATTATTTTACGAGTCCGAGATTTTGCATGGTGATAATAAACCTTTCAAACCAAACATGTGTCTCAGTTTTTTTTTAAACTCTTAGAAAAAGTTTGAGAGCGTTGTAAAGTTTATTTTGAAAAAAACATTTTGAAAAACTGAGACACAGTCGTTCGGACCGTAATGTATATATTATGCTCCCCAAAAATTGACATGATCGAATGAAAAATAGAGAAGTTATTAGCAAGTTTGTATGTATCAGCTGTGTAAAAAAATATGTCGGATATAGACCGTAAACAAAAATAATCTACTTTTCAGATGATATTCTGTAATTATTATACGCTACTTCATGATAATGGCACAATATTCTCACACAACATATAGGGATTATAGACCAAACGTTCTTTAATCACTTTGGAACAATATCTTTTGAGAAAGTGTAGAAAACCAGTCACGAAGATGAATTTTTATGCTGGAATATGCTCCGTTGGTCAGTTTTCACACCTTCCGAAATCCCTCACCATGGGTGATTGAGTAGACGTCGAGCATTCTATAGAAGGCTTACAGAGATGTGATTTGCGGCAATTGGACATTCATGGATTTAATTGCCGACTGAAAAAGGTCTAGCTCAAGAAAAGAGAAGAAAACAAGAACTGGTCAGTCTACAGACCTCAAACGGGGGAAAAACTGGCAGCGGCCATTTCCGGTGTGGAGTTAAAAAACTCTACTATTATCGCGAAAGTATACAATTTGCGGGAATAATGTTTGCCTTTTTTATAATTATATGTACGATGGTGAATACGTAAAGTATTTATTTTGAATGAATACCTCACTTTCTACATTTGCCGCATGTATAATGCGATAATGCAGTATGAAGTAATACTGAATCGGAGGTATATATGACCGAACAGCAGGAATCGTGTAATAATGTTTATGAAAGTTTCTTTTTGCCTGCATGCGTGTCCTACTAATCTTGTAACGTTTTCTTCCCATGATTGTGTTGGCAAGTAAGATATGTTGATAGAATGTCGAGTGAGATATTATGAAAAACATTACGCAAATTCGCAATATATATATCTGCATATACCACATGCTTTCCGGAAATGGTTGACCACCTCAGCAGTGTATTTGTATTTTTTTATTTTGTCATGTGGCGCGAAAACACTGAGATAGACCATATAATTTCCTGTTCAATATTTTGTAAACGATGGCTGCTCCGGCATGAATGTAGTAGAAAAACAACTAATTATAATAAATGAGCCCAGCGCGTGAATTGTGTTTATTGCAGTTACAAGTAATTAGCCGAGGTGCGGAAGTCACAGCAGGCGGTAACACTTACTGTGAGCAATGAGCACTAATTCCCACAGCGCAGAGTTCTTCCACAGACAGTGATTTTTTGAGAGCTGAAATTTCACGTTTGCAAACATTTTTTAAGGAAAATAACAGAAACACTTGATAGGTTTTTTCTTCAACTTTTGAAATATGCAAAGAAAAAATATCGATAGTTTGAGCCTATTCCCCGGGCCTCGAGTCCTTAAATGCCATCAAGCTTTGTTACTTGCAAACATATCACCATATTCAAACTAAGCCGATCGCTGATTCTTAAATCCACACAAACCTCAGTAAATTTATCTAAACAAAATCGTGCACTTTCTTCGGCTTATTTATCGTAGTCTCCGTATCAAGATTATTTTAATTTTAAGCGATTGTATCCATGTTAAATATGGGATGTAGTATATGCTCTCCTAGGCTTCCAGCATATCACATCAATATATTAGTAAAATAGATTACTGTTAAGACCATCAACCGTTTGCCATAATACTGAGCAGCGCATATGTGTTATGACAAATAATGTGAATGCAATGTTTCACTGTCATCTAAAGTACTTTATTTAGTGTTTAGCGTGGGTAGTGTCGACGGGTATGAAATATGTATTGCATATTCGGGGATCAATAGCATAATTGCACAATCAGTAAATATAACGAAACCTATCAATATATTATCACATTCATTGCGAGACTTGTCTGCCACTTCTTTCCCAAGTGACCCTGCCTTTTGAACACCGATGCCAATAAAACGATCAAATGTATCACGAACTGCATCAGGTCATACCGTCTTGTTCACCTGAGTACTGCATGAAAAAACTTTCGCCGTCGGTGCCACTCCAGTATGCTGTAGGAGTCTTTTTTCTAATTAGTTCGCTAGATTATTTATAATCCGTCGTCTGAAAGTTGAACGGCTTCACATTTTCATTGACGGACATGAGAGCAAGATTGCAATGGTAACATGTGGCATGCTTTCCACTAAGAACGCTCTTCTTTGTTCGTGGCAATAGGGTTGATTACGTTGGATTATCTGTAGTCTAAACGGGATTGGAACTGTTGGTTCAGCATCGAAATCCGTTCCATGTCAGCAGTCCTGTAAATTACACGTTTCAATAGCGTTACTGACTTCAATAGCACAACGACGCCAATAACAACACTCATTTGTCCAATTAGTGGAAGGGAGAGATAGAGTTAAGGTTTAACGTCGCGTTCAGCAATATTTCAGCTCTACAGCGACGATAAGTTGAATCAAACTTAGCAGTTTAACGTTGGGTTATTGCAATTTTATCTGGACAACAACTGAAGATATGTATGCAAATATTCAAATTGTTTTACATGGCATACTCTTCAACAAGTTTTATTAAAACTGAAGAAAATTCAATTATATTGCCTCAGTATCGCAATCCCCAGACTGAGCTCGAAAGGCGACTGACAACATTTTATGTTGATTCTCAACAAGCGGACTCAACTCGGTGCATCAGTTATGTTTTTTTATATTTTTAGCTACTTTGTTTAGTAAAATTTTATACCTTCTGTCTAAAAGTTCGTTTGTCTCGTTACTAAATTCAGATATCCTGGAATTCATAATTTCCAGGATCATATTCTGGTGGGGCACTGAAAAAAGGATTTGCTATTCAGAAACATTCAATTTATGTGAACTCCGGTTTCCCCATAAAAGACTAGAGCTAGTTTTATTGGGCAATATACGTTTCTTAATTTCAATTGGCGACGTGGAATGTTGTGTCAACGAGATAACACTGATATGTCGTTCTTACAATGTGCTGATGGCCGATACCGGGCGTAAAATAACAGCAAATGGATTCAGTCTTCCCGGATGAAGTCAGAATATTAGAGCGAAATGAACCAAAAGAGTTTTGCAAACTTTCTTACAATTGACCACATATTGGAGGATGAAAGCTTTACAACAGGTATCAACAGATTATACATTCACAGCAATAAGATAACGTCGTGGTCGCCAGGAACCGCACACACGACAGGTTTATAATCGTAATGTGTCTGTTACTGCGCAGTTAGATTTCGAGGTGAATGAAATGTAATGGCCCCCTTCCCTGAAGCGATCGATCGTAAGCAATTGTAATGGCACAATTTCACTCCATCTTCGTTCATCGATGGATGATCTAAGTGAAAATTTACTGCCATTTGACGACAGTCTAAGTAACTATTGTTCAGAGCTTTATCGTCAGACCTCGACTGGCATAATATCAGAGTCTTTGAACATAGCTGATTCGATCGGATCTTGGTCGAGCTAAATCAGCTTTCTGGATCCATCTCATGGATACAGAGAGGATGGTGTACATTGCCGTCAATAGCGATGTATGATTCCACTCCACATTGATAGTTGACAAGGACACCGGTATGTGATAGCGCGCCTGCATTCAAGTGTCTTAAATAATGGAAGAGGCTAAAGCGCGATCGTTAGGCGCGGGGTCAATTTCCATTCTTACATGAGTGAACTTTTCACCCAATTTATTCAGAGAGCATATAAATATCTATCCCACTCACTGCAGTCATAAGTATAGATGTATTCATTAATTAGCACTTGTCAATGAAAAATCAATACATTTAAATGCAAGGTAGACTTGTATTATGTTGCTGTTGTTGTTGCTGTTGTTGTTGTCTCTAGGTATTTTTATACAGTAAAGGCGTGTGTGGCTAGTATCGGTTAAACCATAAGCTGAAAAAGAAAGTCCA